>QLSR01000206.1:1832873-1852955 GCA_031780015.1 Citrullus colocynthis
AAAAAAAAAAAAAAAAAAAAAAAAAAGGAAAAAGTGGGAGAGAGAATTGAAAATGAGGAAATAAAAGAAACATACGTAAGTATTGAGCTGACGAACAAAGCTGGAGAAATTATTATGCTTAAAAAAAGCAGGCAATAGAGTATGAGAGAAATGAAGAGGGTCAAGAACGATGAAGCTGTTATTAGCAGAGCCCCAAGAAATGAAAGCGTCGGTGAGGGGATCGTTGACCATTTGATAAGTTTTCAAAACAAAAGGTGCTACACTGTCGTTTCCAGAGTTGCCTTCCATCCCATAAAGCTCAGTTCTTCTCAAATGGAGAAGAAGAAAGCGGTTCAAAATGGTGGGGGAGGGGATTTTAAGGGCTTTTCTCTTTTTCTCTCTTTCTTTTTTTGGAAGGATGAGGCGGCACCGTAAATAAATAATGGACGCGCGTACTGTAGCGGGAAGGGTTAACGTGGCACTATATCATATTATTTGGACTGTCAAAAACAAATGAGAGAGCGAGGGGGTCCCACTTGAGTGAGGCTTTGTTTTTTTATTGGCCAATGCTATGATGTGTATGCGCATAAGATATTTTGCCACTATGGGGAGTCTCTGCCTTACCCACGCGCTCCTCTATGTGTGTATACATATATGATCTTAGATATTTTATATTAAACATATCATTCTTCACGGACATAACAAAATCAATAAATAAACATTTAAAGCCAATATAATATTGTGAACATATCAGCACATTATCTCATCACCTAAAGCAGCAAGCCACTTCGCAACCTCACTACATGAAACACATTCTTTATAGGTGGATGGCTCATGAAAATCCACCTTTTTAAAAACCTGTAGTACATGATTCCTCATATCTTCAAAATCATACCTCTTTTGGAGGTCAACACCAACTCTTATAACACTGTCACGAGCTATACTTTGCTGATCTGTTTGTCGACTAGAATTCTCAGACACAACATTTTTTGAAATTTTAGTCATCTCAGTTTCTGACAGCATAACAGTTTTTGTAGTAACGTATTGATCTTCTTTACTTTGGTGTTGTAATTCATTCACAACTGAAATGAATTGCTATCTCTACCTATTTATCAACAATACTACACTCTCCCACACCAATAAATGTCACAACAAATTTTACATTTGAGTTAAGCATGGAATTCTCATCAAAGATTATATTCTTACTAAGTATAAATCTACTCTCAAAAGGCAACCAAACTCCATATCCCTTAACTCCATTCCTAAAACCCACAAATATACTCTTTTTAGTTCTCAGTCCTAGATTTACCCTCATTAACATAATAGTAGACAATACAACCAAAAACTCTAAATAAGGAATAATCTGCAAGCTCACCAGACCACACATCATAAGGTGTTTTACAATCAATACCTGTGAGAAGTCCATGGTTGATCATTGTATTTACTGCCTCTGCCCAAAACCTTCTAGCCAACCCAACATTAGAGAGCATGCACCTCACTCTCTCCAACAATGTCTGATTCACACGTTTTGCAACTCCATTTTGTTGCGGAATTTCTCGGACAGTATGGTGACGGACAATTCCCTCAACATTACAAAACTCATTGAACTCATACCCATAGAATTCCAGACTATTATCAAGTCACAACATTTTGATTTTCTTCCCAGTTTGATTTTCAATCAAAATCTTCCACTACTTGGAATTCTTGAAGGCTTCACTTTTATGTTTCATCATAACTACCCAAGTCATTTTTTAAGTCATCATTAATTATAAACATAAAGTACCTGTTTTCTCCAATAGACTCAACCCTGGAAGGTCCCTAACAATCTGAATGGATGTAATCAAGTGTCCCTACCATCTTGAGTTTGAAATTTCCGAATCAAATAAGCAGATCTGGGATGGAAATAGGAACCCACAAAGAACGAAAACAAGAACTTCGGGGTTGGAAACAAAGATCCTCATAAAGAGATCTAAAACAAAACCCATGAATGATTTATTTGGAAACGGAACAAAAAAACCCACAAGAGTTTGTGTAATAAAGCTTTGTCATAAATACAAATAAACCAAATTTGACCAACTTGAACCAGATCAAACGGAGTGAACCAAAAGCATATTGAACTGAACCAAATCAAGTCAGGCTAAGCCAAAACCAAACTGGTTTGACAGAATTGAACGAAACTAAACCGGTCTCACTAAATCGAACCAAATGCTGAAGTGAACCAAACTACAACCACAAACAATGCCAGCAAAGACAAACGTTGTGCATATTTGATTTTCATATCTGTGCGAAACTACATATGAATAAAAAACAACATAATTCACAAAACGGCGGTCGCGAACCACGAATAGTGATTAGGAGCCACAAACGGTGTCGACGAACACCCACGCAGAAAACAGAGGTTCCACAAGTTTAAAAAATGAACCACAACGACAGCAAACCTTCAAACAGCACCGACCGCATGGACTAAACACCCTTGTACCGGAAAAAGGTCTGCCTCCAGCGACCAATCGAGGAAGGAAGAGAATGGAAAATGGCTTGACGGCTAGAGTTCAATGAGACAAAACCTTAATGATCTCATTAACAATAGACTAAAATTGTTCCTCGCCGTGAATTTTTCGACTTTTACATTCACACCAATGATTCTTTAATTGTCAAACAAATGCGGAATTTTGAAACTCTAGCAATTAGGCTTTGATACCAGTTTGTTACGAAATCGAAAATTAAAGAAGGCAAAAGAACGTAAAAATAGAGAAGATCGACACACAAATTTACATAGTTCACTAACAATGTGTTAGCTATGTCCATGGGACAAAGGGAGAATAATTTTATTAGAGAAAGAGTTACAAGATTACAGAATGCCACATAAAATGCATAAAACTTATAGGGTTAAAGAGTTTATATAATGCATTCTCTAAACCCTAGGTGGAGAAGGAAAATATTTAAATAATTACATATATCAAATACAAATTCTAATTAGGTTTAGGATTCAAGGCATTTCAACAAATAAATAATTCGTGTATAAGAGGGTGGATACTGTTGTTAAAGAAAATAATAACATACAAATTAAAAGAAAACAATGAAATTGAAACACAACAATTAATATTAATGTAGAAAAACGTAAAACCAAAAAAAAAAAAAAAAAATATGAAAAAAAAAAAAAAAAAAAGAAAATAAAAAAAAAAAAATAAAAATAAAGTAAAAAAAAATAAAACCAAAAAAAAAAAAAAAAATATGAAAAAAAAAAAAAAAAAAAGAAAATAAAAAAAAAAAAATAAAAATAAAGTAAAAAAAAATAAAACCAAAAAAAAAAAAAAAAACTATGAATCTGAAAAAATTTATAATTTGACATGTCGTCAATGGTAAATTTATAATCTGAGAAAAGGGTTACTTGCAAAACAACAAAAAATAGCACACCAATGGTAAATTCATAGACATCTTTTATAGTGTTTTGATCTCCCAATCTCTCTTGTTGTTAGACCTAAAAAGTATTTAAAAAATATGTCTTCAATCTTGATCTTTTTTAGAAGATAAAAAGTAGCCAATGTAATCAAAGGTACTTCCAGATGGAAAGAACTTTTTAAAGCTTAGGCCTATTGTTGATGGCAAAATCCACTCAAGCGAACTAACCTAATTTTCACATGACGCGAATGGTAAATTTATAATTTGAGGAAGGGTTACTTGCAAAACAATAAAGATAGCACACTCGTGTCATGCTTGCCATAGACACTTTGATGCTTAAATCAGATCTTCGCATAAAGGTCAAAACAATCAGTTTAAGGGAGAAGATGAGCTTCCTTATGATAGGCTGCCTTCCTCTATTTATAATGATGTTCAAGGGTCTTTGATAAGTAACCTTTAAGGCTTTGGATTTAACAACCTTGTTGACAAACAAGACATTTAGATCTCAAACTCAAACACCTAAAATCAAGATATTCTTAGCCCCTAAGAATGGCTAGATGACGGATTATTTAGACGATTAGAAAAACCACAGATTGGACAAAACTTGTAACTCCCATAAATCCTTGACCTTCGAATCATTTCACAACCAAGATTGATCAGGTCGAGCTTGAATGGTTCTAAACATCTAACCTAAATATCATAGAAGTGCAAAGGAAACATAGGTCAAGACTGAAAGAAAGCTCAAAGGCTCTTGTTACTTCATTTTCCAAGTCTTCTATTTATTGACAAATTACATCGCATTATATAGGTCTTAGAGTTGCAACTCTCATAATTTATGACCATTATAAGCCATGATCTAAATGTAACATAAACACACGTAAAATGCATGACTTAAAAATGAAAAATACATTTAATAAATATAATAAATTTGAGATTATTTATTTCCATCCATATCCCATGTATTTGCAACAATCCAAGAGTAAATAACATCTCATTTAAAGTAGCTTGAAGTATTTGTTCATTAAATAAAGTTTGATTCTCAATAAATTCCATTTGACTTTACATAATTGGAAGTTCTCTTCATTGTGAATTTGGACAACATATAGTGTGCATTCATGGCGTCTTTTTTGAAGTTCATATGGCTTGGTTAGGTTCCTCCATTCATATCAGTCTTTCTTATCCCTTTAGGTGAAGGATTCTACTTCTTTTACCTATTTGAAAACTAGACACTCAAGAGTTGGATTTAGCCCACTAGAGATGCTCTAGAATTGAGGGCCAATTCTGATTGGTCACTCTCAAGGGACTCATTTTCTTCGGCCAAGGTGGGCACATTGGCCATGAAATCCCAATTGGCCTTGGCCTCAGCCTCAACCTAGAAAGTTGAGGCGGGCCAATTGGGTCTTTCCCCAATTGCCCTTTTTTTTTTTTCTCTATCTGTGAGGAACTCTGTAGGACCTACTTTCTATCGGTTTTGGGTTCTTTTTTGGGATTAAATAACTCTTCTGTTTTTACTTTTATCTTAATCTTTTGTGGTCGAAAATTACCCATAATACCTAGTTTGATAACTATTTAGCTTTTCAAAATTAAATTTGTAAATGACTTTCACTCATACGTATCTATGTTTTATTATTCACTTTCTACTATTTTTTTAAAAAATAAACAAGCCCAATTTTGGAAAACTTGAAAAGAAAAACAAAGTTTTCAAAAACTTATTTTTGTTTTTAACAGGAGCTCAAGTGTTATTTTAACAAATATCAAAGCCATAATTGATAAATATTTGAAAGGAAGCAAATATAAATTTCAAAAACAAAAAATTGAAATCATTATCAAATATGAACTTAATTTATAAAACCTAAATGCTTATCAAATGGGTTATTAAATTTTAATCTTATATCCACATTTATTGAACTCAAATACTAAAATATATTTATAAAGGAAAATCAATTTTTACATTGGGTATGTTGTATAAATTTTTATCATAAACTTGTAAATTCGTTAATTTTTGCATTAATCAAATTTAAATGGTGAAAAAGTTGATGTTATTAAAATTAATGAGTTTACTAATATTGTTCATATTATTATTTTTATTTCCTTCTCATACAATGAAATTTGGGAACATTGGAATCACGATCAAACCTATCTATATTTTAGTTGAACTATACACACTTTTACCTATTAATTTTTTTTTTTTTCTTTTTAAGATTGGTGGATGAAAAACATTGCATACGTCATAGGTGAAAGAAATTAAAACATTTATCTCTGGTTTAGATAAAATCAAAAGTTTCTGATATTAAGGTGGTCAAAATTTATTTTTTAAAAAATTTGGTCAAATTTAATTTTTCTTTTTCTGAAAAGAGAAAAGAAAATAAGACGCTCTAGAAAGGCGCGTGGGGGAGGTGGTTCCAAACTAAAATGAGAGTAAACGAAAGAAACAAAAACCTCAGGGAGTGCGAAACAGTAGCTTAAGTTTAGATTCCTTTTTAAGGGCAGACCTCTCAGAAAATTTATAATATTATGGCCTTACATATTTATTTCCCTATAACCCTTCGTATGTCAATAATATATATATATATTTGTTATTTTCAAATATTATTTTTGTGACATATGACTTCATTTTAGTATTTTTAGATATTTAAATTTGATTATATACTTCTGATAAAATCTTAGCATTGATATTTGTGCATGTTTTAAAGATACTTTAAAACATGTTTTTTTTTAATCACATAGAATCAGTTCAATATTAAAATTTATACTTTTAAATTTATTTTTCATTTTAATAAAATTGATTTTAAATAAATTAAAAATATTTTCTGAGTGAGATAATACTACTATAGTACTAGAATTTTTAAAAAATTACATTTTTAGTCCCAAAGTTTTGAAGAGTAGTATTTGGTCCTTTATTTCTAACCGTACTTTTTTAGTCAACAAAATTTAAAAAATATATATATTTAGTCTCTAAGCTTTCAAAGGGTAACTTTTAGTCTTTGAATTTTTAAGAATAGTTTAAAATATCTTTAAAGTTTTCTTTTAAATTTTTAAAAATAATTATATAATACCTAAAATTAGAAAATATTTTTATAGAAGAGATAAGCTTTAAAAATTATTCTTCAAACTAAAAATGTCACAAAATTATTTCAAATAATAAAAAATATTTGAGAAGGGTTAAAAATGCATTAGACATATATACATTTATTCTTAAAAATTTGAGAATTAAGACTCCGTTGGATAATTATTTCGTTTTTGTTTTATTTTTAAAAAATTAAATATATTTTCTTTCTATTTTTTACATTGATTTGCATATCTCTTAAATAAAATAGTTGAATTCTTTGTCAAATATCAAAAATAAAAACAAATTTTTAAAAATTATTTTTTTTTAGTTTTCAAATTTTAGCTTAAATGTTTAAACTATTAGTAAAAAATAAATTTGAAGATAAAAGTAGTATTTACAAGTTTAATTTTAAAAAATAAAAACAAAATCGAAATAGTTAAAAAAACAAGAAGGGTTTAAAAAATTATATTTTTAAAATTTAGTATTAAAATTTTAGAGTTGGATAGAATTTTTTCATAAAAGTATTTTCAGAAAAAAGAAAAAAGAAAAAAGAAAAGAATTGTGGAGAGGTACACGTGCGTTGGCGCTGGAAGGCGTGGTGGATTGTTGAATCGACACGTATGGGGCGGAATTTGAAAAGTAAAAATAAAAAAGGGGGTTTTCTGCAAAGTGGTGTTTTGAGCTGGGGAGCAAGTTTATGTGCTCCAATACTCTACTTGTCTCTTTCCATTTATGCAGGATCTTATTTTACCTCTTGTCGCCTTTCTTCAACCTTTCACATTCCCCTTTTTTATTCTTAATAATAAGAATAATAATAATAAAAATATCTTTTTACCTTTTCTTTAACACGATTTTTAAATATAATAAAATATCTTTTTATATATATATTGATAAATACTGACATATGTTTAACCATCATCTATTTCGAATAAATAATGACATTTTCTTATATTTAAAATTATTCTTAGTAATTTTGTCATTTAAACATCATCATTATTTTAACTGATTTACACATTTTATTTTATTAATCCAATTTCTTTACTTTTCTTTCTAAAATTACTCTCTCAAATTTTTTAGTTCTTAAAATAGTCCTTTAAGATTTTAAGAATTAAATTTACAAACACCATTTTCATTTCTAATTTTTTTTATCTATTTTTTATTAGTATCTTGAAAAACTAAGTTAAGTTTTAAAAACTATATATATAAAAAAAAATTAATAATTTTTTTTTTTAAAATTTGACTAAAAATTTAACTACTTCACTTAAGAAATATGAAAACCGTGGTAAAAAATTATAAGTTTAGATGGTAAATAATCAAATTGAAATTGAAAGTTTGAGATATAAGAGATGTAATTGTTTAAAACTTTCCTTTTTATTACCTAAAATTTTTCTTTTTTGGATCTTCTGAGTTTTTAAAAAATTAAAGTTAGTCTTTACTTAGGAAACACTGTGATATTGTGATGGATTTTCAAACACATGAAACCTACTTCAATGGAAATGAAATCGATATTTTTATTATAGATTTAATATAAAAATGTGTGTTTTCTTGGTTGGTTAAGAAAACAATTTTTTTTAAAAAAAAAATCAAATTTAAAATAATTGAGGTTCTGATTGTTTTCTTGCTACTTATAGCAACATAAGATCTATTTGATTACCTAATCCATAAACTAAACTTATTTATTAAATATTTAAATCTAATTAAGGAAAAATGTACTTGACCTGCAAGCTAGGCAAAGTGCGCGAAAGGTCTTCACATTTAATAATTCACAATATAACAAGAATAGGGCTATTTTTAAATTATATATCTTTAGATCCCTTCAATTACTACTTTATTTTATTATCTCCTTTATAAAAGATGAGGCCTTTTTTTTTCCTACTATTTTTTATTGCAATATACCTTTTCTTTTGGTTGCTTCTTTTTAGCCTTCTTATGTTGCATATAATCGGATGTCAAAAGAAATAAACAATGACAAATAACCATTAACAATAACATTAACATTGTCTATAATTCAACCCAAAAAAAAAAAAAAAGGTCATAAAACATGTTCTATTTACTTCAAAGTTAGAGATTTGATTATCGTCTCTCCCTCCATGTTGTAAAAGAAAAAGTGGGAGAGAAAAATGCATTTCTGGTCTTGCTAGGTTTTGAGTCTACTTTCTATTTGGTTCTTAGGTTTCAAAATACTACACGTTTAGTAATTAAATTTTGAGTTTGGTTTTAATTTAGTCCACTTTGAAGTTTCATTATTTTTTATCACTATTAAAGTTAAATTTAAAATTTCACTTCATAACTATTTTAAATTAATTAATGGACATTAACGTCAATGACTTAGAGTTGAGTATTTATTGAAAAATCGAGGTTCAAATTATAAAATCTTAAAATCTAGGGACCAAATTGGAACAAAATTTAAATAAATTGTAACATATTGAAACTTATGACCAAATTAAAACCGAACTCAAAAATTAAGAATTAAATGTGTAACATTTTAAAATTTAGAGATTAACAATGTAATTTTCTCCTAAAAAAACATAGAATATTGGCATTAAACTAACGTATGTGTGCCCCGTACTCCCTAATAATTGAGGAACGTTAGCATTGACTTTTGTAGTTTGCTATTCCAATATGCATATAAAGAATTAAATGTACACATCAACTGAATTATTGACGGAGTATCGATATTAATGAAAGTTTTACTAAAGTTTAATTGAAATTGCATAAACATAAAATTATTTGAACAGGTAAACAATAATTTAATACTTTTTAAGTCATAGATTGATGTAACTTTGATTTTTCTTTTTAATATTTTTTTTCTATTTTTTTAGTATAATAATTGTTTGTGAAAATGGAGGATCAAACTTTTCTATCTCTAAGATGGAAAGTCGTGTCAATTAGTAAATGTATGGGCCTTTTTGGTATTTTATTATATATATATTTTTTTGTATTGAAAGAATGATATTGTTGTTTAATGATGTAAAATAGCTTAGCTTACAAACATGTTGATTAAATACCTAGTTTGATGCCTTAGCTCAAATTGATGGTTAAAACAATTACAAGAAATTGGGGCAAACTACTTAATTTAGAATTGACAACTAAACTATTCAATTATCTAATATCTCTTACATCTTAGCTAAGAAGCGGTAATATTTTAATAATTTAATACTGGGAAAAAAAGAACTCTATCATGTGATCTTATCAATCTATAGATTCCTTCATCAAAGAAAAATAATTAGTAACCCACCTTGAAGATTGAATCATATTGTTAATAAAAAAAACAGTTACTTTGCCTCTTAAATTTCTAGGGTTTATAGTCTTGGCTTTTAAACTTTTGAAAACTAAACAAATTTAGTTTCCATTATATTTAAAAAATAAATAAATAACTAGTAGTTTTCAAAAGCATACTTAAAGAAAAATTAATTGGTCTTAGGAGTAATTTTTTTTTTTCCAGCATTAGTCAAATAAAGTAATTATTAGTACAATAATAGGTAATTGCAACGGGTAGCACTTTTTAGACTATTGAGTGTATAACAACATTTTTAAAGATTTGCAAATATAGAAAAATCTATTAGTGATAGACTCTATTGTTGATATAGTCTATCACTAATAGACTCCGAGAGCTGAATCTAAATTTTGCAATATTTGCAAGTGTCTTTCAATTAATCTCAACAATTTAATACTCGTAACTGAAAACAATCCATGGGTAATGTAGTATAGACACAATCTTTTAGATCTTGTGATGGGACAAATTTTGTAATGGACATGACATGGACCAAAACAAAAATTGAATACGTTAATCATATCACTCAATCAAATAAAAAGGAAACAAGAATAAGAGAATATGAATTAGGAAGAAAATAGGTTTATATTAGATAAGTTTGTTCTTGCAAATTCTAGGAGATGTATGAAATGAAATTAATCTAGACTCTTCTGTGTCATTATAGTCAAAGATTGAGCCAATCTCAATAGTGAAGTAGATTGATTTAGTCTCTGATTGGTTGGTTTGATAATTAGAGACAATATCAAGAAACAAAACAACAGATTAAAAGGGCTTGAATATGTTTTGCTTAAGGTCTAAGTTTGATAAACAACTTCAAAACACAACAAATCTATTTGCATAGAGATATTTTGAGATCTTCATGAGTCAATAATATTGTATTTTTGACTGTCCCATGTGACTCATTTTCCACCTAATTAACCGACTTCATTTATTTATTCCATTAAATTAACTTAGCAGCTTTCATTATTGGCAGGTCGGTTAAGCAAATCCATGAGACGATTTTTGAGAAGATGCTTTAACAAAATTATTAAGAAAAGGAAAAATTAAGGAAAGGTTGAAGAATCTTGAGTATAACCTTCTGCTTTTTTTCTTACTAAAGATGTACATAAGAGACATGTAGAGAGAGACAAAACTCAACATTTGCTTTTCAACCTTATTGCAAACTTTCTAAGCTCACACTCTAACTTGTCCGTTCTCTTTTTTAAAAAAATTGAGAAACCTCACCATCGTTATAATAACATACTACTATTCTTTTAAAAGGTAGAATAGTTTATCCCAAAACCTATTCCTAAACGTTTTAGAACTACCTTGAGTAAAAATTTCTTAGAATGTTAAACAGAAACTAGGATCGAAAATAGTTCTATACTCATTCTATTAGGTCACTACTATACTCATTCTATGTCTTGAAACAAAAATTAGAACCCGAACACCATCCTAACGTATTAGGTCACTACTATACTCATTCTATGTCTCAATTTTTATCTAAAATTCTAATGGAATTATACTCTAAGGGATAGCTTCAAAACATTTATGAAAGACCCAAGAATAATCTCGTAACTTCTAAAAGAAAAAAGACATTTTTTTTATACAAAAGGGAAAGTTAGAAATTTCTTTTCTTGGAATTTGTATCTTCAAAACCACTCTTAAAGTAGGAATCTGTTAAAATGTTAGACAAAAAATAGTGTGATTGTCAGTTTGAAACGAAATTTGAGACCCAAACACCACCACAACTTACCAAGCCACTACCATACCCATTCTCCATCCCAATTTCGATGTAAAACTCTAACAGAATTATACGCCAAGAAACAGCTTTGAAACATTTATGAAAAATCAAAAACAATTTGTAACTTTTGAAAGAATGGAGACATTTTTTATACACAGAGCAAAGTTGAGTTTTTTTCCCCTTGTCATGTATAGGTTCAAAGTCAAACTTCTCATCTAATGTAATATTGTAAAAAGAAAGAAGAAGAAAACTTGGATAAAATGAGATGATTTAATCATGCCAACAATCGTTTATAAGACCAAACAGAAATTGCAAAAGCAAGTTACTTTTTAGCTTCCTAATGTGGAAAGGGAAACAGAAGAATCTGTATTAGTTTTCTTGATTGTTGCTCATAATAGCAGCAACAGCAGCAGCTCGGAAGGAGAGAAGAACATCCATGAATACAAAACACTATAGACAGGAAACAAAACTTCTGTACAATCAAAGAAAACTGAAACCACCTCTGAGGAAAAAACTTGGTCGTTTGTCAATCACACGTGCATGCCTGAACCATTTCATATCAATATCAATTAACTTCGATCGACCAGTTCCCTCGGGCCTGTGCAAAAGAAGATTTTGGAGGAAAAAAATGGGAAGTGTCTTGTTTCAGTTGGTGGAGGGTGCCACCAAAACATTGTATTCATCCAAACGTTTCTGAAATTGAGCCAACTGAGCCTGCAGCTGAAAAATGCTTGTGGCCTTCTGTGATAGAATGACATTTAGTTTATGGATGTAGTCATCTAAATGGCTTCCGGGTTGGTCAGCTTCAACAAGCAAGTTCATCTCCTGCATATGGAGGCAAGATTATACAAGGTCTTAACAGCCCCAAATGTGGCTTATAACGTATGCAATAAAAAGAGAGAAGTATTGCGAACCTCTCGAACAATGTCGATTGTCTGCTCCACCTGTCTCCTATGAGCAGTAACAAGATTTTCTTCTTCCTAATATAAAGACAATCGTAGGATGTCATTAACAGTTGGATGATTGTGGGAAAGTTTCATGCTCAATATTCACAACATTATTACCTTTAAAAGGGCATCAAGGTCATCATCCGAATGTGAGTCAGTCTCCAAATCGGGTATATCCCTTCGGTTTGTTTCATTGCTTGTTTTCTTCTGGTTGACAAAGCCTGGTACTTGTCGAGTATCAGTTATTTTAGTGTTTATCCGTGATGGTTTCTCCTGTTCGTACTGTTGCTCTGGGTAACCAATATCATCTACAGTGAAGTCATCTTGAAAACTTCGTTGACTTTTGTGATGAGGCAAAGTTATGTCTGCCCTGTTGCTAGGAACACGCTCAACGGTCAACGGTGGAGTACCTTCCCTTTCATTCTGTCTGGACCAACCAAATCTGTTCTTGTCATTTGGTAAATAAGTTCTGTTATCTTCATAGGATGGCTCGACAGGTAATGAGGAAGACAACAAAGAAGCTGTTGACTCTCGAAGATTTGAAGATAGATATAAAGGATCCCGCCTCGTGTTGCTCCCTTTAGATAGACTCTTTACCCTGAGGGGCCAATCATAAAACACATTTAATAGATAATGTAATATACAATTGTAATACCCCAGAGAAGAACTCACCTGTCAGCATATCTTAGTGTGTTGAGAGTGTGTTCGCATGATCCCGAGCTTGGTGATATACATGATATCATCACAGTACGTGAATCTCCAACAAATGAATCTCTAAGAACCTCAGTTAATTTACTGCCTCTGAAAGGAATGTGACCCTGATCATTGTCAAGAGCTCTAATGCATTCTTTAAGAGCAAGCAAACTTTTGTTAATTTCCGCACCTTCCATTCTGCAACACAAATATATCCAAGTCACTCACAAGAGAAGTGAGGGAGAGTAAAAGAAAACTCTTCAGACAAGGAAATTCAGACCTTGTCTGTTTATCATTATCTGTAGTATCAGCACCGCGTTCACTTCCTGCAAGGTCAATAAAAGACAGCTTTCCTACAAGTCGAGCAGGCTTTGTTTCAGAACTATCTACTGATCTCTTAACGCAAAGCTGAAGTATAGCATGTGATCTAGAGGATTCTTCATTTGCACCGGTTGTACCAGTGCTTCTTGTTGCATTTCCCCGGTCAATCAATTCCTTGATCGTCTCAACCTTGGACACTTTGTATTCTTGCAACCCCACAATGCAGACTTGTTGCTTCCCATCTTCCCTCATGAAAAGCTTTCTGCATGATGATGACATATTCAAGAAAATGAACTGAATTCATACATTTTCTCTTACAATCTCAACTAAACTTACTTCCTTTCGTTGAGGAGATCAAAAACTTTCCCTCCATATATCTCAAAGAAGCTGACAAACAATTGGAAACCCTGGTTCCGGTGTGTGTGGTGCACTAATCTTAAAATGTCTTCAGACGCCTTTAAAGGCAGTGGTTGCATAGTGTATGTTTTTCCACTACCTGAACAAGCATAAAAATGTATTTCAAGTTAAGTATATAGAAGCGGAGAAGAAACATGATAAACAAGAGCACAAATAGATACTTTTACCACGAATAATCTATTTGAAGGAATTGTGGAATTATTTTAGGCAGCCAACAAAGAAAAAATCATTAAAAGCAGGCTCCGATTTATATCTACTAGGTTAGTATACATTCCTCTACACATGTTCATATAGCATCTTATGGTTCTAACACCCTTACAAAATTGCATGAGAATTTAAAACCTTGCCTGTCTGTCCATAAGCAAAGCAAGTTGCTTTTGTTCGGTTAAAAATAAGAGGAACTATGGGTTCCACAGTTTCCGAATATAACTGCAACAACAAAAGAGAATATTTAGAAATTAAATCGACTTTCCATTTCAAAATGGTACTCATCCAAGTCTTGTACTTACTTCATCATTTGAAACGCCTTCATGCAATACCGCATCAAAAACAAATTCATGTTTCTCAATATACTCTGTCAAGTCTACCTGCAGATGCCATATTTTTTAGAAGAGAAATGAAAGACCCTTTCCAGCTTACTCACTTGCAATTCATACATAGCATGTTGCTATATTGAAACTAGATGATCATGATTATTGATCAGACACTTACTTTATATTTTGTTTCATGAACTGTCAGGGAATTTGACATTCGCTCAATCGTGATTATATCTTCTTCTTTCTTTGTCATTTCCTTTTTATTTAGCGGTCTCTTGCGAACCTGTACAGAAGAAATTATTACATATAATGGATTCAATTCAAAGAGTCTCCCTCTGTTGTATGAGGAAAGATAGGCGATCACAACTCTCCCACTGTCTATCAACATGTAGATGCACATTTTAGGCTTGTTTGGTAACCATTTGTTTTTGGTTTCTTGTTTTGAAAATTTAGCCTATAAGTGCTCTAAATTATTTGCCAAATTTGGACAACTAAAAAAAGTAGTTCTAAAACTTGTTTTTGCTTTTGAAATTTCACTAAGGATTCAACTTTAGTACTTAAGAAAGATGCAAACCAATGTAAGAAATTGAGAGAAAGAGGCTCAATTATAAAAAACCAAATATGAAAAACAAAATGGTTATCAAATGGAGCTTTAATATTTTCATCTAAAGACCACCAAAAATTTTCCCATCCACAAAATGTTTTATACAAGAAAAAAATAATTCTTCAACCCTTTTCATGCTCATATCACGTTGAGGAAAAAAAGGAACAATAAAAGGATAAGGCAATAATAATCCTCAGTAATAAAACTGCAGCAGTTCAAGTTTTTTCTTGTTTTCTTTTCTTTTTCCTCTCAATCCTAGATGAGTTGGAGTGACAAGCAAGCGCAGATGAGAGCCCAATAGAAAAGACTTTGGCCTTGCACTTGCTTCTTCCGGAGTAAAAGGGAATTAAGATGGTATAGAAGGGACATACCACAACTTTGATCTTAGCAACATTGTTGGTTCTTTCCTTGTCAACTGAGACACTTTTAAGAAGATTGTTATCAGATGCACCTCCAGTCCTATTAGGCAGCTTACTGGCAGTAAAAAGTGGCTCCGAGTCATCCAGACTTTTACGATAAGTGGTCTGACAAAATGAAGTAAATGACGGAGTAAAAATGAAGCCATAAACAAGATACATAATATTTTGAATCAGAGGATCTGAAAATTTAAAGGGTGGATCTCCTCCTCTGAACGCATCCCATTCTATGAAATATTGATAATAGCAATCACATTGATAATAAAAGAAAATTGGGTTTCATCATGTTATAAACGCAAAGGATTTTGAACCTTGGGAGTTGAGAGTGCAGCAATAATTAACGTAAGAAATGAAGTATTATTATATTAGATTTAGAAATCAAACATACCAAGTGAACAAATCTGATTCAATTAAAAACATCCATTCGCTATATTCTCTTCCAATTAATTGAAGTTTTATTTCGTACAAACGTTATTAGAACAAAGAGAAATCAAACTGGAATCCCAATGCTCAATTTCGATGCATAAATTATATGATTAAATTGACTCGAATTGGAATAAGTTTTTAAAAGATTTAGCGAACACCAATGTCTTCTTTCTTCAATTACAGGGCTACAAGCAATGTGAATTGGAAAAATGGATTAAACACTGATCAAAGCATGCTCTTAAACTTCCATTTCTTAGAATTGAAATTCGGCAGTAAGAAGCAGCGGAAGTATCTCATCTCCAATTATCAAAGAGAAAGAGAAGAGAAAATTTGAACTGTCGGATTAAGTGAGAAATGAGAAAGACCCCTCGATCCAATTGGCAAAGAAGCCATCAAAACACACCCACATTAACAAATGGCACAGCAGCATCCGTATACTACGGGAATTCAAAATTCGAAGGAGAAAAGAGTAAAGTAAAGAAACAGACCCAACCTCGGGTAGTAATTCAGTATCGAAAGCATGAAGATCGAGGAGACCAGGGCTGTAATGGCTGGGAAGGAACATTTCATCCGCATTCTTCCTCATGCTCGAGGACCGGGACCGAGCCTGTGGTGTCAAAGCAGCAGCCGAGTCAAGATCATTGAAACTCCTCTGCATTCCCCTGCTTGCCCTCGACCCAAAATCCTAAAGCCGCAAAGAAAGATAAATGAGAAACACAATTTGTAGAAGAAAGGGAAATAGAAACAACCAAACAATGGGAACTGTATATGAGTGTACATGAGAGAGATTAGAGGGCTGAGCCCATCTTCCATAAGAGCAAAGGGCGTCAAAAGCAGTATCGGAATGCTGACGTTGGTGGTGCACCGCCGGATTAGATCTTGAAATCTGTCTACCGGCCGAGTTCATCCTATGTTCGATGAAACCCAGTAGTGAAAAGTACAGTATGGGACAGGAAACAGGGTAAAAGGGGATTGGAATGGAGGGGGGAATCGGAGTGGGTTTATTGGGAAATTTGAGAAATGAGAAACGGAGAAGTGGGAAGGCGATGAGAATTGAATTCAAAGTTTGAAAATGAAAGAGAAAGGAAGGAAGGAGACGGAGAGGGTATGTGGGCGGTGGACAGTGGAGAGAATAAAAAAAGAGAGTACAAAAATAATGGTCAGTCAGTCGCGTATAGAAGAGAGAAGACTTTGGGAGAGAGCGAGTGTGGTTCACGCGATTTTGAACGAGGGAGACCGGGAACTGCCGGGGTCTGCCTGTTTCCAACTTTTCAACCCCCAATAATAATATTCCAAAAAATTATCAACTGCACTAAAAAGTAGTGCTCAATTATATCAAACTTTAAAAAATGTCTTTAAATTTAAAAAAAAAAAAAAAATATATTTATATATATATATATATATATATATATATACATATATAGTTAAAAAATGTCTAACTGTTTGTTTTGGATGAAAATTAGGGATTTTTTGAGAGTCTAATGAAATGAGATTATAATGTAATGTAATCTAAAATTAATGTTTGGATTGAGCGCTTTGGGCAAAATTTATAATACAAAACTCATTCTGTTCTGATAGTTTTTAACTCAACTATATTTCCTACTGTTTTCACACTTCACAATCTTATGTTAGTTTCAGATTCGATTCCTCACACATTCCAATACTCATCTAATTCTCAATAATTCTATAACATTCCAACTCTCCAAATAGTCCTTGTTTTGTTTAAAAAATATCGCCAAACTTTCAAAAAAATATAAAAAATACCCTTAAACTTTAAAAAAGTTTTTTTTTTTTTTTAAAATGCTCTTACTCGGCATATGAATAGAAACTATTAATACCTCATTATAAAAATAACTCTAAATTTTCAAAAAAAAAAAAAAAATTTAAGTTCCCTACCATTTTTTTATGCAACAAAGGATGAGGGAATTAGAATCACAGACCTCTTAGTCACTATTAGTTGAGTTATGCTTGCTTTGGTGATCTTACTATTAATATAGTGATCAATTTGTCCAATTTCTTACCCCCAATTGTCTCAACAATCCAAATAAGACCTAAAACTTTAAGTTAAAACATGAAATTCCACAAAATTCCAAAATCAAAATCTCCCCTTAAAACACACTAAAACAATAAATAGCTAAATACAAAAAAAAAAAAAAAAAAATATATATATATTTAGTTATAAACACACATTCAACTACTAATGTGTAACTTTGTTAAAATATTAAGTTCTAAGATACCTCGGTGTTTCTATTATTCTTTTTCTTCCTAATGTAGTTGAATATCCTAACTGAAGTGAGTCGTTTTATTTGTTTATTTATTTTTAGATAAACAAATGTCAAACAATTAACAATGGGTGTACAAGAGCATTGAGGAAGGAAAGTGAGAAATAAAAAGGTATTGACGATTTCTAGTCATATACTTAGCGTAAGGGTATTTTTTTTTAAGTTTAAAGGTATTTTTTAAACTTTTAAAAGTTTAGGGGTATTTTTGACTCAAACTAACGATAAGCGTATTTTGAACGTTTTACGAGAGTTCAAGATATTTTTGAAACTTTTGAAAATTCAAAGATATTTTTAACATAAAGTACAAAGTGTAGGAGTACTTTGTATAATTTTAAAAAAAAAAAAAAAAAATCTTTTTAAGAATTTAACTGCAAATTAAAGTATTTATTTTATAATGGTAAAAGCTACAGAGAAATTACCTTAAATGACAAAACTGCTGAAAATGTTTAAAAACGAAATCATTATAAAGAGACCTAAAAAATGTTTTTTTTTTCCTTATTAAAAAAATAAAAATGAATTAGGATGTAAAAAATGCTTTGTGACAAAATTATGGAGTACGTTTAGTTTGAATATATTGACCAAGTGTGAAAGTGTCATCTTCTAAATTGTTTTTTTAGATCACATTAAGTACTATAAATACTAGAGTGAATGTGAATTCTATTTGGTGAAAGATATGTGATGAAAGATTGAATTTAAATTTAAAAAATGTCAAATAAAAATCAATTTCACGGCTTATATTAATATGATTTATTTAATTAGACTCCTTAATCCAAATCGACAATTATTCTATAAGTCAATATGAAATAAATTTGTCTTTGGATGCAAATTCTTTGCGACATTTGACAGATTGGTTGTAGGTTACGACGTTTAATGTTAGCAAAAATATTTCATCAATTTGACTTTAGCGATGGATCTTTGCGACGAGTAATTTAAGACGCTAAAACATTTTTGCAACCAAAAATTAGTTTTGGTGCAGAATAGTGAGGAAGAAGGTCAAATTGGTAAGTTTTATTAAAGTGGAGCAGTGGCGCGTGGAGAGCAAGTGAGATCACGTGCCACATGAGTTTGAAATCTCGTGAGGAAAATGAATGAATGTATATTTATATAAGTGAGAATGGGTCTAAGATTTTGTCTTTTGGGTAAAGAATGTGGAACATTGGTGATGGTTCTCACGTTGTGTGTGGTAGTGGTGGCCCACTTCCATGCGGTGACCTTTGCCTTCTATTATTTTCCATCCGTCACAGCCAAATCTCAGCCGTTGGATTTCTCTTCCTCGGATCCCCTTTCATCCCCTTCTTATTTCTTTTCTTCCCATCTCTTATTTCTTACTATACTCATAATGATGCTCACAGATCATGTGATTTTGTTCTTGGCTGACCTACTCTAAATCCGCCTTACATACTTCTCAATTTGGGTTTTAAATCATATTTTATTACTTCAAATATTAATTATCATCTCAAATGTCTATACTTACATCTCTTACCAACAACTAATAATAACAATAATATTTAACGTATGATGGTAAAAAAAAAATTTTATTTATTAATCCATGACACCTATACCACTTGTGTGCTATTTGAAATTTTGTTTATCGCAAGTTTTGATATACGTTTCCAAGTTACCAAGTTAGTTTATAAAATATATATAAACTTTTTGTTAATGAACTTTCAAGATTCTTTTTACAAAAGAATTTAATTGAGAATGTTTTGGTATGTTAAACGTAAAATTTATGTTTTAAAATATTTAATGACTAAAAAAATTGAAAAAAAAAAAATTCAGCAGTTTCATGTATATATTTAGCCTTTTAAATATAATGTAGAGTGAATTAATCAAATTGAATATGTTATTGGTAATCTTTTGCATAATTCTTCTTTTGGCCTTTTTATTAGGTTAAAGGTTCAAATTTTCATATCTCCAATTATTCTACTCAAGGAAAAAAAACTATTTACATAGATAATCAAATGAAAAAAAAAAAAAAAAAAAAAAAAAAAAAAAAAAAAAAAAAAAAAAAAATAA
>QLSR01000206.1:1853062-1898453 GCA_031780015.1 Citrullus colocynthis
TATGTTATTGGTAATCTTTTGCATAATTCTTCTTTTGGCCTTTTTATTAGGTTAAAGGTTCAAATTTTCATATCTCCAATTATTCTACTCAAGGAAAAAAAACTATTTACATAGATAATCAAATGAAAAAAAAAAAAAAAAGGAAAGAAAGATAGGTTAAGGTTTATGAATAATTGCACTACAACTTTTTTTTTTTTTTTTTTTGGAAAGGATAGTTGCGCAATTTTACCATTAAACTACTTTGACTTTGACAACATTACGTTATAAAAAAATAAAAATAAAAATAAAAACAGAACATTACCTTTTCACATTTTGTGACATAATACAATATAAAAATAAGAGACTGAGATATCTCCTTTTGATTTTATTGATATTCCTATTCTATAGAATATGTTAAATTATTGATAACGAATATCATATTTCTAATGTGTTATAGGTAGGAAAACTTTATATATCAACCTAATATTAAAATGAAGATTATAGTAGAATGAAAATTTGAATATTATAGTTTTAAGAATAGAGTTTATGTATGATGGATGAGGTACAACCACACACATGATTTTGAATGTAGTCTTAAATGGACACATTCATTTAATTTGTTTGAGAATGGATGGGGTGAAAATGGAATTAGACAGAGTGGCGTGGTTCATGTTTGGTAAATTGGTAACCTTTGGGGCCAGATGTTTGTTTGGATAATTTGACAATTAGTCCCCCAAAGGCGGGACGTTAATTTTCACCCAAATCCTCAATTTGTTTTCTATTTCTTTTCAAGATCCTTTAAATTTATTTCTAAAATTTTCACCTTTTCTGCATTTTTCTGGTTTATTCAGAAATTTGGACTCTAACCCATAAATATTCTTTGTACCCTTTCAAACACAAAGATCTCTTTATATAGATTTCGTGCAGTGTGTTCTGTTTTAAAATAATTTTCAATTTTCTCAATTTTATCTTTTTGATATAGGATAAATTATAAAAAATTGCTCCTGAATTATGTATTTTGGGTTAAAAATATCTTTAAACTTTTAAAAGTTAAAAAAATATTCTTATACTTTCAAAAAGAGTTCAAAAATACCCTTGCCGTTAGTTTTAGATGAAAACTGTTAAAGTTTTGTTTCAAAAATACACTTGAACCTTTCAAAAGTTTCAAAAATACTGTAAGTATATGAACAATAACCGTTAATACTTCATTGCAAAAATAACTTTAAAATTAAAAAAAAAAAAGTTTAAAATTGCTTCTAACAAATTATATACATATCCTCATTTTTTTTCATATAGATCACATTTTCCTCTTAATTTTTCAATTCTCAACTTATACCAATTTTCTCACCCACCAAAATTTTAAGTTAAAACATAGAATTCCATAAAATGTTATAAAATTCTAAAATCAAAATCTCCCCCTTAAACATACCAAAAATAAATACATTTTTTATTTGATTATTTATCGTTTTTGTATGTTTAAGGGGGGATTTTGATTTTAGAATTTTGTGAGATGTTATAGGATTTTATGTTTTAACTTAAAATTTTGGTTGATGAGAAAATTGGTGGAAGTTAAGAATTGAAAATTTAAGAGAAAAATGAGAATATGTATATGAAAAAATGAGGATAAAATTCTTTTTTTTCGAACTTAAGAAAACTTCAAACAAATTGATCACCATATTATTGTTAGGAGCAATTATAAATTTTTTTAAAAAAATTTTAAAGTTATTTTTGCAACGAAGTATTAACGGTTTCTGTTCATACACTTACGATGGAGGTATTTTTTTAATTTAGTTAAGGGTATTTTTGAAATCTTTGAAAGTTCAAGAGTATTTTTTAAACAAAATTTTAATGGTTTCCATCCAAAATTAATAGTAGGGGTATTTTTAAACTTTTTTTAAAAGTTTAAGGATTTTTTTTACACAAAGTACATAGTTCAGAGCATTTTTTATATATATATAATTTGCCTTTAATACATCAAGAACAACTCCAATGTTAGGTCCTCTAAAAAAATATTGTAATGTGAATAAATTATGTTTTTATAAATATATTTTGACGCGGAAGTGTTCTACTTAAGATGCTACTCTAATATATGAGATACACTTTTGTATAAGAAAATTTCAAGTATGAATAAAATCAATTAAGTGGCATGTCTAAGTGATAAACATATATATATAAATATATATTAATTAAACAATAATAGTTAATAATACATCAATTTCTTGGAACAAACTTTAATAGATAATATTAGTAATACATATGTATCGAAATATGTTAATAGTTTCTCTTTGATAAGTCTCTTTTTTAATCAACTTCGAGTTCGACAGTTCGATCATTGTGTTGGCTCCATGCTAGGACTCCCATCATCAAGACTATTGGACCATGCATGAAGATCTTGTTGTGTATTATGACTAGTTGATGTTTGAGTTTCATGCCAAGCTACGATTATGGACTTGGTTTTACCTTTATACTTTTTCTTTCACTTTGTTGTTTTGTGCCTGTTAGGGATTTTAAGTTGGCAATTTTTGTTAATAGTTGGCCGTTGTTTGCTATGTGTTGTGTTGACATGCCTCTTTGGATGTCCTTTAGAATATCTTAACATGTACGGCTTCAGAACAGTCGGTTGCTCTCTTCAAGATCTTGTTTTGGAAGTTTGATTGTTTCTTTAACGGAAAGATTTTATGATAGTTTATGTTAGGATTTATGTCATAAATCTCCTAGTCTGTATATTGTAAATAAATTTCTGAATAATAAAGTGTTATTTGTTTTCCATTAAACAAAGTTTTATTTATTATTTGCATAACTCAAATCCAATAAAATAAGATCCAAGATTTTTTTTATGTAACTTGAACAATATGTGGTAGACATACAAGTGAATCATGTTCAAGTAATAAACTAAGAGGTATGCAATATATGGATAAGGTTGAGTGTCTTATCTTGGTGACACTACATATATGACCAACTTTGCAAGTGTTACAAATGATTTGGTTCAAATTGTTCATATACAGACATGCAAGTGAGGATATTCTATATAATGAGATTGTATAAGATCGAACTACAAAATTTCTAATCTCTCTTTGTAACACTATTAACTGAAGAGATTAATATTTCAAACGATGACCATGTATCATAATCTCAATCCTGAGTGAGTTATAAACTCCTACTCATGAGAGTCGTTCTTTGAGTGTATGGGTGAGAGTGACCTTAGTTGTCAACTCAATAAGCCTACCATTTTAGGGATCATACCAAGTGAGGAGCTAAGAACATAACTACACAAGATGGAATTCGCTTCTTCCTACTTTTAGGCTAAGTAGATAGGTTGTTCCCTTAAGTGTTGACTCAAAGATTTGAACAATTGGGCCTCTATTGGGATTTATGTCCCAAATTTCGTAGTCTGTAAATTTGTAAACAATTATTAATAAATAAAATATTATTTATTTATTCAAATAACTTTTATTTATTTGCATAATTAAAAATCCAATAAACTAAGACCCAAGGTTATTTATGTGGGGATGTATACCCTAAAGCCTCGTAATTAATAAATAATTTGAAATAATGTTTGATTATTTTATATATGTAATTATCCATTAGACAAAAATCCAATGTTATTTTATGAAATGTTACAAGAGTTATAAATGTTACAAACGATTTGATCCAAATCGTTCATGTGGAGATATGTAAGTGGGGGTATCCTATACAAAGAGTTTGTATGAGACCAGATCGCGAAATGATTAATCTCTCTTTATAACACCGTTGACTGAAAAGATTAACATTTCATAGGATGACCATATGTGACTTGATGTTAATCTTGAGTGAGTTATGAACTCCTGTTTATGAGGGTAGTCCTTTGATCTGTATGGGTGAAAGTGGCCAGATTCGCCGATTCAATATGCCTACCATTTTGGGTATTTGTCTCAGTTCGGAGGTAGGAACATAGCTACATAGGATGGAGTTCACTCATTCCCATCTTTAGGGTAAGTAGATGAATTGCTCCCTTAAGTGCTGACTCTGGGACATGAACAATAGGGTCCCTCCCTTTCCATTGGCACAAGAGATTTTGTTTATGGTAGGACTATAAACAGGTTGTTCATTAAAGAATCAACGGGACTTAAGGAGTTAGATGTAATTGTAGGGGTAAAATGGTAATTTGTCCCAGTTGTAATTACGAGCAATTCGTGAAGGGTCCACTTACTGTTGATTGGTTATATCAATGGACACATAAATATGTCTACAATGCGAAGAGGGCAGCTGTGGGTATTTAGTGGAGTGACCCACAATTAATGAATGTTGATTGATTTGAGTTTAATTAATTAATTTGAGTGACCCATAATTAATGAATGTTGATTAATTTGAGTTTAATTAATTAATTTTGTATCATTGGAGTTTAGGCTCATTAGGTCCTCCTACTAGCTCATTAGGTCCTCCTGCTAGCTCACTAAGGGAAAACAAGAAATATTTAGTTTTGGAAGAATTTGAATCATTTAAATTATAAGGGTTTTAAGTTAATTGTATATGATACAATTAATATAATGTATAGATATACTTTATATATTGAATTAGATTCAAAATTAAAGTATAAATTATGAGAGTATTAATGTTTGAATAAGATTCAAATATTAAATTAATATGATGTATGTAGATACATTATATGATAAAGTTAATTTTGAATTAGATTCAAAATTAAACTTTATAATGTGAGAGAATAATATATTTGAATACGATTCAAATATTAAATAATATGAATGAGATTCATATTTAAACTATAGGTTATGAGAGGGAAATACATTTGAATATGATTCAAATGTAATATTAATTAATTATATGATTTTAATTATTAATTAATTATATGATATTTAATTATTTTTTATTAATTAATTAGATTAATTAATATTTTATTTAATCAAAATTAAATTTGATTTAATTTAGCTTTAGTTAAACTTTAATTCCTAAGGGGTGTTAAAGGATGGTTAAAGGGAAGTTAATCATAATTAACTTCCCCTTTCTCCATCACTTTTATTATGATTCATGAGAAGTTCTTATCATGGATGAACAATCTCTCAAAAATTCTCTCTCAATCTCCAAACACTTCTAAATTACAAGAGAAAAAGTTTTTTTGCAAAAAAAAAAAAAAAAAAAGAAAAAAAGAAAAAGAAAAAACTCTTCCCAATTTTCCAAAAGAGGTTCCCACAAACCTTTTCCTTGCCGGAGAATAGCAGGAAAGATCTTGGTGATGGTGTCCTATTCGTGATTGAAAAGATCGTGGAAACATTAATAATTGGAGAAGATTGTAGAAGTTTTCAAAGGTATTTTCTTTCTTTTTTAATTTCTTCAAAGTAAAACATGCTTAATTAAAATATGTTTAAATTTCTCTGTATTTTCTGTAAATTCAAAACATAAACTAAAAGTACACATGTTCACACACTTCCGCACGAAATTTGATTCCTTCAATTTAATGTAACCCGAATAGTATATGGTTGACATGCAAGTGGATTATGTTCAAGTAATAACCTAAAAGGTCCATAATATATGGATAAGGCTGGGTGCCTTATCCTGACAACACTACGGATACTACCCACTTTGTAAATGTTACAAATATTGTAAGTGTTACAAATGACTTAATCCAAATTGTTCATGCAATGACGTGAAAGTGGGAGGATCCTATATAGTTAGTCTGTATAAGACCAGACTAAGAAATATGACCTCTCTTTATAACACAGTTAATTGAAAAGATTTATATTTCAAACGATAACCATGTAACTCGATCTCAATCCCATAGGAGTTATGAACTCCTGCTCATGAGGGTCGTCCTTTGATTTGTATGGGTGAGTGTGACCTTAGCTTTCTACTCACTATGCCTACCATTTTAGGGATGATGCCGAGTGAGAAGTTGGGAACATAATTTCACAAGATGAAAATTCACCCCTTCATGACTTTAGGGAAAGTAGATAGATTATTCCTTTAAGTGCTGACTCTAGGACTTGAACAATGAGACCTTCATTAGTCCGATGGGGATTTTGTTTATGGTTGAACCATAAAAAAATCGTTTATTAAAAGGTCAGTGGTACTTAAGGAGGAAAAGGTAATTACAGTTGCAAAACGATAACTTGACCTAGCTATAATTACGAAAAACTATGGGTCTTTAGTGGAATGCAACTATGAGATTCATATTAAAACTATAAGTTAGGAGAGAATATGTACCTTAGAATATGATTCATATGGACACCAAATTAAATATATGATATTTAATGGATTAGTTAAATTAGATTTAATTAATATTTATTTTAATTAAATTTAATTAAATAACTCCTTTGCAGTTGCAGGGAAGAGGAGAGTGGGGAAGGGAGTTAACTCCCATCATGTATTTTCTTAAAGGAGAATCTCTGCTTTCTTGGGGACAAACTTTTTTTTGGAGAACACAACAAAAAAAAGTTCACACTCATTATCTCTAAAAAAATTTCTAACAAAAAGAAACAAAAGAAAAGTTCTCTATGACATTATTCCCTTCTCTTTCATAAGGATCCCACAACCATTTCATATTCCAAAAGAATAGTGGAGAAGATCCATTTGGTGTTGTCTTGTTCACATTGGTTCATACTGTGAAGTTCATCAAAACCGGGAGAAGTTTAGAAGATAGTTCTACAGAGGTATTATTCTTATTCCTTCTCCTATGAAAGCATGCTTAATCGTTTTGGTTATTGTTTGTTCTGTATGTTAATTCCTTTAACAAAATTGGAGCAAAAGAGATCAAGCACTTTCGTATAGGAATTCGATTCCTTCAGTTTCAATTTATTTTGTGATTGTGTTTCTTTGTTTGAGAGGCTTAAAATATTTTTGTTAGGGTTGCATTTTAGTGTTCTACTGTGAATATTTAAGAGAATATGACTTTCATATTAGGGTGGGCCATTTTCATAAGAGAAATTATCATAGTCGTTGTATTTGTTGGGATTTGTGCCATAAAACCTTGTAATTAATTTAATTATTAAATATGCAATATTAATTTAATTATTAATTATTAATTTAATTATTAAATATGCAATAAATTATCCAGTACCAGTAAAAATCCAATGTTATTATATGTAGTCTCCAGTATGTAGTTGACATACAAGTGGATCGTGTTTAAGAAATAACTTAAAAGTCTATAGTATATGGATAAGGTTGGGTGCCTTATCTTGGTGAAAATATGGATATGACCCATTTTGTAATAGTTACAAATGGTTTAATCCTATTGGGTTTTATGTCCTAAAACTCGTGGTTTATAATTTTTAAACATATTCTTAATAAAGTTGTTATCGAGGTTTATTCAGTAAAGATGTTATTGAATATGTGAAATGCATTTATTAAATCCAATAAACTAAAACCCCTAGCTATAGCTTGAATTCTTAGACTTTATGAGTAGACATAAAATTGGATCAAGTTTAGGTAATAGCCAAAACGTTCTATAGTATAGGATGAGGTTGGGTACCTTATCCTGGTGACACTATGGATACGACCCATTTTGTATTTGATGCAAATGAAGTGATCCTATATCATTCATGTAGAAACATGAGAGTGAGGGTATCCTATGCAGTGAATCTGCATAAAACCGAACCATGAAATAATCACTTTTACTTTATAACACCATTTACTGTTAGAACTAATTACTTCAACATGATGATAGGTAACTCAATCTTAATCCTGAGCTAACTGTGAACTCTTGTTTATTTCGGATTATCCTTTAATCTGCATGGTTAAGAGTTGCTCGAGTTCGCCGACTCAATAAGTCTACCATTTTAGGGATAAGACCAGGTAGATAGCTGGGGACATAACCTTGCCATATGGAATTCATGCCTACCTAATTCTAGGTTAGTAGAGAAATTGTTCCCTTAAGTGTTGACTCTAGGTCTTGAAGAAGGGGCCCCGCCCTTTACTAGCACGAGAAGGACTCGATTTAATGGTTGGACCACAAACCAATTGTTCATTAGAGGATTAGTGGGATTTAAGGAACAAGATGTAATTACAGGGGTAAAACAATAATTTTGACTTAGTTGTAATTACGAATAACTTATAAAGAATCAACTTACTAATCATGGATATATCAAGTGGACAGAAATATATTTACAGTGAGAAGAGTGCAGCTATTGGGCTATAATGGAGTGCCCCGGTAGTTAACGAATGTTAATTAACTAAGTTAAAGAGTGTAGCTAGTTAATTTCAGATTGTTGGAGCTCATGATCTGTCCCATTAGGTCCCCTTGTTAGCTCATGGACTAAACCTTAGAATAGTGTGATGAAACAATTTGAAAACGTTCAAATTCGATTAAGGAGTAAGACTTACGGTTTGTTCGATTTAATTATGAACTAAACAAATTTGGAGAGAAATATTTAAATGTGGTTGAAATATTAATTGGATGAATAGAGATTCATCAGATTGGAAATTGTCGGGATAAGTGGAAAATTATTAATTTAATATAATTAATTATTATTTAAACTAATTTTGTATTAAATTAATATTATTTAAATTTAATTATTATAATTAATTTTAAAAAGAAATTGAGAATTCATTTTTAATTTAGAAAATTAAATTTGAATTTTGGATTTTTCCATTAACTACATGTTGAAGTAGGAGGTGGAAGGATGTTAATCACTCTTAACCCATTTCAACCCCTCCTAGTTGAGTTGGATAATCAGCAAATTTGGTGTCAATTTGCATGTGAAATGGTTTTGCATGTGTTCTATATACAGAAGAAAGAAAGATTGATCAATGGTTAACAATCTTGAGAAATTTTGCTGAAAATCTCCATTAACTCATATCTCTCCAAAAACTCTCTTTTGTCTCAAATCTGCTCCAAATTTATCCAAATTTGGATCCCACAATCCGTTCTAAGATCAAAGAATAACGAGGAAGACCCTTATGGTAGTACACGAAGTACTCGTGATTAAAATTTTGGAGGAAATTGTTTCAATTTTGAGCTACAACAAGTATTAAATCTATGTTTTTCGGTTTTTAGAACAAACATGTATAATCCATAAAATTGATGTAATTAAAGAGCTTTAGATCCTAATTGCTTCCGCATTTATATTCCTAACTCATTCAGATCCATACCGTTCATGTGGAGACATGTGAGTGGGGGTATATCCTATATAAAGTTTGTATAAGACCAGACACGAAATAATTAATCTCTTTTTGTAAATCCGTTATTGATGAGATTACTATTTCATAGGATGATCATGTGCAACTCGTTCTTAATTCTGAGTGATTTATGAACTCATGTCTCTAAGGTTAGTCCTTTGGTTTGCATGGGTGAGTGTGGCTTGAGTTGCCGACTCAATAAGCCTACCATTTTGGGGACTTGACTAAATGTGGAGCTGGGAACATAACTTCACAGGATGTAATTCACTCCTTCTCATATAGGGTAAGTAGATGAGTAGTTCCCTTAAGTGTTGATTTAGGGTCATGAACGAGGGGCTCCACCCTCTCACTAGCTTAAGAGTGACTTAGTTTATGGTTAGACCATAAACAAATTGTCCGTTGAGGAATTGGTGGTACATAAGGAAAAGAGGTAATTACAGGGGTAAAATGAATACTTGACCTAGTTGTAATTATGAACAACTCGTGAAGGATGGACTTGCTTATATTGATATCTATAGACACAACTTATCCTACATTGCATAAGAGTTCAATTATGGGTTTATAGTGGTTTGCCTTGTAGTTAATGAATGAATGTTAATTTAATTAAAGAGTTTAATTAATTAATCTTGGATCATTGGAGCTTATAATCTATAGGTCCATAAGGTCCCCTTACTAGCTCCCATTCAAATAACTAATTTATCTATATTATAAAGTTATAATTTAAATCTAATTCAAATAAATTTTTGATGCACAATTTCTATGTTATCGCAAGTGTATGGGTCAAGTTATAATATAAGACGGTTAAGTTTCGAATATGGATCCAATCGTGAAGGTTTAAATCACTTAACTATCCTAAAAATGAGTTAATTCTATTTGAGGATTCGACTTCAAATTGTGAGTTAAGAAAACAAATAAGAAAAACAAGTAAATTTGGAATACAAAAGTAAAAGAGAGTTCTAAGGTATTGAATGCTTGTTTAATTCATTATGCAAAATTCTAGGGTTCATGGAATTTATTGCAACTTATGTGCTTAAGTCTAGAAACATAAATCCAGATTATTTTTTTATAAAAAAACAACATTTTCTCATGCAACCTAATTGATTACTAACATCTTGAAACCAATATAAGTTACATAGCATTAGGAGTAGTCTTTAGCAACTTTCATTGTTAACCTAACTATTTACATGATAGATTAACAACAATTCATTGTTATAGATCCAGTTAGACATACAATTCCTTAAATCATATATCTAATCTAACATGCATAGATGGCCAATCAACAAGAATTAAGTACAATATCAATGAAATGCATATTCATTACAATAATCCATGAAAAGTCTACAACATTAACATAACTTCATAAACAATTCATCAACACCTTAAAACTAAAGAGTCTAGCCACTCATAACTTTGGGCAACATGTTGAAGATAAATTTCAGCATAGAAAGAGTGTAAAGAAAGGAAAACTCTATTGTAAGAAACTCTTGATTGAGGAGGAATCGCCAAGATGTCCTTAATCTTCACGTTGGAAACTCGAATGGCCCCAAACTCTCTCTCAAACTCTTTTCTTTCCTTGTAACCAACTCACTCTTTGAGGCTCTCTATTGTGTTGTTCTCTCTGCCTAGGGTTGTTGGAAACCCTTCAATTTATAGACTTGGCTGCCTAAATTTCTTTCCAAAATTGCAGATTTTCAAATTAGGAAAGCGTGTGCGAGATAGTGTTGCTGCACTATGCATCATCAATTCCTACGCCGTGCCGCAACGCCGCACCAACGCTGCTGTACTTTTAGAATAGCTGCTCTCGAGAAAAAGCGTCATGGCAGCGCCGAGTTGGTGACGCGGTGCTGCCCTATTTTTAGGGATTTTGTGATTTTTTTCTATTTTTCGCTTGATTTTGGCTTGGTTTGGTTCTTTTGGCTTCTAATTCTTATTTTCTTTATATTGACTTGAAAACCACTAGCAAACAAGTGAAATCTAATAGAAACTCCCTTAATTTAAAAGAATAAAAAAGCACTTTTCAAGCGTTTTTTAGTATGCCCCGTAGTTAATGATTGTTGATTAATTTAATTAAAGAGTTTAATTAATTAATCTCAGATCATTGAAGCTTATAACTGTACATACATTAGGTCCCCTACTAGCTCACAATGGGTAAGACAAGGACTTAAGTTTTGAAAGAATTGAATTGTTCAAATTGTTTAAGGGAATTTATGTTAATTGTATATGATACGAGAAACATTATAATATAAAGTTTATTTGAAATTGGATCCAAATTTAAACTATATAATATGTTAGATATTTAAATTAATTAATTAATTAATTAGTTTAATTTAATATGATTAAATTAAATATAATATATATTTTTTATTAAATAAATAAATAATAAGTACTATTATTGATTAATTAAATAATCAATTAATAATAATAATAATAATAATTATTATTATTATTATTATTATTTCTACTACTACTACTACTACTACTACTACTATTATTATTATTTGAATCCTCTGCGAAAGCGAGTGATCGTCTTGTGCCAATAAGTTTCTTTCGAAAACATAAATTACAGCGAAGAGAAAAACTTGGATAAACTACAAACAACATATCATTGAGAAGAATTTAAGAGTTAAAAGTTTTCTACCTTTGAAGACCGTCTTCAGGTATGTTTGTTTTCTTCTCATCGAATCACAAACTGGAAAGAAACTCCTCCAACAAAGAATACAGGGAACATTTGGAAAACCACCAAGAAGTTTTCCTTGCTATTCTTAGGAAGAACCAAAAGGAGTTGTGGGATCTCTTTTTGATAAAGGAAGAAGAAGATGAGAGGAAGAGAGAACTCTTGAGTGGAAAAAACTTGAGAGAAAAAATCACAGAACTCTTCTGCAATCAACTTTTGTCTCCTCTTTCTTTTTACCTCTTTTCTTTTTACGTGAAAAAGATGTGAGAGTGGAAAATAACTCCCTTAAACGTGGGGAGTTATTTCTTTAATTAATAATATTATAATAATATTATAAATTTAATTATAATATATTAAAGGGATGTTTTCAAATATAGCAAATTGAGTCCAACTATTTACAAATATAGAAAGATTTCACTAACTATCAGTGATAGATCACGATAGACTTTTATCACTTGAGGGATAGAAGTCTATCGTTGTTTATCGCTGATAGTTAGTAAAATTTTTCAATATTCGCACTATAGATATATTTCTGTGTCCACAAAAATAACTAATCAGCAGCAGGCGACCCTTCACAAATTACTCACGACTACATTTGGGTCAAATTACTGTTTTATCCTTGTAGTTATATGTAACTCCTCAAGTATCATTGATCTCTCTAATAAACAAACACTTTATAGTCCAACTATAAACTAACCCCTCTTGGGCCAGTGAGAGGGTGAGACCTCTATGTTAGAAATCCATAATTAGCCTTTAAGAGAGCAATTTATCTACTTACCCTAAATATGGGAAGGAGTAAATTCCATCTTGTGAAGATATGTTTCCAGCTCCCTATTCAAACAGATCCCCGAAATGGTAAGTATGTTGAGTCGGCGATCTGGCCACTCTCACCCATACAGATCAAAGGATTGTCCTCATAGACAAGATTTCATAACACACTCAGGATTAAGGTTGAGTCACCTATAATGGCATTACAAAAGTGAAATTAAACATTTCACGGTCTAGTCTTATACGAACTCTTTGCATAGGATACCCCTACTCACATGTCTCTATATGAACGATTAAGATCAAATTGTTTGCAACACTTTACAACTTTTTTAACAATTACAAAGTGAGCCATATCCATAGTGTCACTAGAATAAGGCACCCAACATTATCCCTATACGACAGACCTCTTATTATTTCTTAAACATGATCCATCCTCGTATCTCAACCATATACATGTTTAAGTTTACATAAAATAACCATGGATCTTAGTTTATTGGATTGAGTTAATGCAAAAAGACAAATAAAATAACTTCTTATTTTATTGAATAAATAAACTGTATTTACAACTTTACAAAACTACGAGACCCCAAGAGATTTAGGACACCAGTCCCAACAATCTCCTATTTGTTTTAAAGCTAGGGCATAACTCTATACACATTGAAAACCACTTAAAGAGTGATTTTTGTCCTCTTAAATTAGTGATGTTTTTATTAGATTTCATGTCTTTGCTAGTGGTTTTTAGGTAATTATGGCAAAAATAAGTGTTAAAGACCAAAGAGACCAAACCGAGCCAAAACCTGGAGAAAAATAGAAAAAAACTTCAAGAAATCCCTAGAAGCAGGGCAACATAGCGGAGAGCATCACTTCACTGCCCTTGGCGCTCTCGGCCCGAGAGCACAAAAATTTGATATTGCAAAGCGTCGTGTGCAACGCTATACAGGGAATGTCGCTGCATTGCAAAGCTGCGCTCGGGTTAGGCATTAATGAGTGCCAGCGTCGCGGCGCTACCCTTTTATGACGAACAATTCTCCTATTTTGAAAATTCTACAAATATGGAACAGATTTTGGGCGGCCAAGTCTATAAATTAGGAGGTTCCCAGCAACCCTAATAACAAAATAGATAGCCCCAAAGCGTGAGTTTGCTGCAAGGAAGAGAGAAAAAAAGTTTGAGAGAGAGTTTGGTGGTCATTTGAGTTTCCGACGTGAAGATCAAGGAAGTCTTGGTGGTTTCTCCTCAATCAAAGGCTTCTTAACAATTGAGTTTTCCTTTTCTTACGCTGTTTCTATGCTGAGAATTGTCTTAAGTACGTTGTCTAAAGCTATGGGTGGCTAAACTCTTTAGTTTTAGGGTATTGATGAATTATTTATGAAGTTATGCTAATATTAGACTTTTCATGGATTTTTGGAAAGATTATGCTTTTCATTGTTATTGTGCTTAATTCTTGTTGATTGGCCATCAATGTTTGATAGGTTAGATATTTAATTTGATGAATTGCATGTCTAATTGGATCTATAACAGTGAATTGTTATTAATCTCTCATGGAAATAGTTAGGTTAATAATGAAAGTTGCTAAAGACTAATCTTAGTATTATGTGATTTAATTTGGTTTCAAGAAATTAGTAATCAATTAAGTTGCACCAAGAAAATGTTATTTTTTATGGAAAATAACCCAGATTTATGTTTCTAGACTTAAGCATATGATTTACAAGTAATTCCATGAACCCTAGAATGTTGCATAATGGATTAAATAGGATTTAATACCCCATAACACTCTTTGACTCTAGATTTCCAACTTTACTTGCTTTCTTTATTGTTTTCTCAAACCAAACTTGAATTTGAACCCTCAAATAAAATTGAATCAACTCTAGAATAGATAAATACTTTGAACGCTCAATTAGATCCTTAGTGGAATGATATTCAAACTTAAACCATTTGATATTATAACTTGACCCGTGCACTTGCGGCTTGAATCACCCATCTCTCATTTGCCCTAGACTAGATGTGACATGTCCTGTAGACTTAGACTTTTCAAGTGACTCTCAAATACTTTAGCTATGAGAGCCTTTGTAAAAGCATTAGCAACATTGTGCTCCCAAACGATCTGCGTGACGATCACATCTCCTTGTTGCATAATCTCCTGTATCAAATGATACTTGTGCTCAATATGTTTTGCTCGCTTGTGGCTTCTAGGCTCCTTGGAATTTGCCCAGGGCCACTATTATCACAATAAAGAGTGATGGACGTTGACATGTTAAGAACAACTTCCAAGTCTGTCAAAAACTTCCTAAGCCAGACAACCTTCTTAGCAGCTTCACAAGCAGCTACATGCTCTGCCTCCATGGTAGAGTCAGCAATGCAACCTTGCTTTGTGCTCCGCCAAACTACAACCCCCTCCGTTAAGAGTAAACATTGATATTGATGTGGATTTTCTAGAATCCTAATCAGTCTGAAAATTAGAGTCTGTGTATCCCATAAGGATCAAATCCTTAGTCCCATACATAAACCTGTAGTTTCTCGTTCTTCGAAGATACTTGAGGATGGTTTTAATTGTAGTCCAGTGACCAAATCCTAGATTGGACTGATATCTACTGACAATTTCAACTACATAGCATACATTAGGTTGCCCATAGTTGATGCATAGGAAATGCGTCACATTTCCTCAAACTCTTGAGGAGTCTTAGCACAATGTTTCTTAGACAATACAATCCAATGTTGAAAAAGAAACAAGCCCCTCTTGGAATTGTGCATTGAATACCTGACAAGCATCTTGTCAATATACGATGCCTAAGACAAGACTAACATTTTGTTTTTCCGATCCCTTATGATTTGAATCCCTAAAACAAATTGTGGCTCTCCCAAATCTTTCATTTGGAATCGGGCAGCTAGCCATTTCTTTACATTCGTCAGTAGACCTACATCATTCCCAATGAGTAGGATAACATCCACATATAACATTAAGAAAGCTCCTGAATTGTTGACAATTTCTTGTAGATACAAGGTTTATCAACATTTTGGTCAAAGCCATAATACTTGATCACAATATCAAATCTTATATTCCAAGATTGAGATGTTTGTTTCAGTCCATAAATGGATCGATTAAGCTTGCAAACTATTTGCTCTTGACATTGTTGAATGAATCCTCTGGTTGTTTCATATAAATGGTCTTTTCAAGATTACCATTCAAAAAGACAATCTTAACGTCCATTTGCCATATTTCATAGTCATAATATGTGGCAATGGACAAGAGTATCTAGATAAACTTTAGCATGGCAACAAGTGAGAAAGTTTCTTCATAGTCCACTCCCTCAATTTGGGTATAACCCTTTGATACTAATATAGCCTTAAAGGTTTGCACCTTTCCATCTACACATTTTTTCCTCTTATAGATCCATTTGCAACCTATAAGTTTGACCCCTTCAGGTTGATCTACAAGTTCCTAGATTGAATTGAAGTACATGGACTCCATTTCAAGATCCAAAGCTAAAACTTATTCATCTTTGTCCAAGCCATTCATTGTCTGCCTATAGGTCAATGGATCCTCAACTTCATCATCTGGGATGATTTCTTGAGTTTCAGTTAAACCCAAATAACGAGTAGGTGGGTTTATAACCCTCCATACGTTGAGGCTCTCTCAACTCTTGAGGAGGATGTATATGACTTGATGAAGCCCCACCAACAACTCTTGTTGAAGTTTCAGTAGTTTCATTAGAAAGCTCATTTAACAAGATTTTACTATGTGATTTATGCTCTTTCATATGATCTTCTTCAAAAATGTAGCATTTGTCAATACAAATACTTCATTCTGTTTTGGATCAAAGAAGAGACCACCTCTCATTTCCTTGGGGTACCCTATAAATAAGCATACTCTTGAACAAGGTTCCAATTTCTTAGGATTTGTCTCAAGCACATGTGTTAGACAACCCCAAATATTGAGGTGTATCAGGTGCTGAGAGTTGGGATACAATCCATGTTCTATCATATAGTTATGGAATTTAAAATCCATATACTCTCCACCTCAATCTGATGGAAATGTTTTAATGCTTTTACCAAATAAGTTTTCAACTTCAACCTTATACTTTTTGAACTTTCAAGAGCTTTAGACTTGTGTTGCAGATACTCATATCTTGAATAATCATCTATGAAAGAGATGAAGTATTCATACCTTTCTCCTGCCTTAACATTCATCGAACCACAAAGTTCTAAATGTACAAGTTCTAAGGGTTATTTGGCTCTATAACCTTTTCCAGTAAAAGATCTTTTTCTCATTTTGCCTTCAAGACAAGAGTCACATATAGGTAAAGAGTTTTCTTCTAACTTGCTTAAAAGTCCACTTTTAACCAATTTCTCAATCCTATAGAGATTTACATGACCTAATTTTAGATGCCAAAGATGAGCATTTTCTTTAGGAGAAACATTTTGTCTTTTATGTTGAGTTGTTGCAGTTTTGAACATTTAAGTATTTAAAAGTGCTTTAGATGCTAACGGTCTTAGCACGTATAAATTACTCTCTAAATTTATAGAACAAATATCAACACCATCTTTATAAATAAACATTTTATTTACATTAAAATTGATGGAATATTTATGTTCTAACAAACACTTCACAGAAATCAAGTTCCTTTTCAAACCAGGAACTACATATACATTCTTTAAAGAAATAAACGAATTTTTGGAAGAGTAATTTGATGCCTCCTACTCAACTATTGAGACGACCTGCCCTATTCCAACCCGCATGGTCATCTCGCCAGTCCCAAACTACTGCTAGGAACTAATCCCTTGAAAAGAAGAACACACATAATTAGTGGCCCCATAATCAATTATCCAAACAGAATCATCATTCTCCATTAAACAAGTTTCCAAAACTAGTAAATCACATTTACCTTGTTTGGCCTTTTTTTTCTCTGCCAAACACTTGGGGCAATTCTACTTCCAGTGTCTATCTTGATTGCAATGAAAATGATTTCCTTTGGCAGCCTTAGCCATTTTCTTGCCCTTTTGGGTTGTAGCTTAATTAGTTTTATTTCCCTTATTACCCTTCTTCTTCTTCCTTTTTTTTTTCTTTTTTTTTTTTTTTGCCAAAGGAAGAAAGTACAGACTTTGTCCTAGAGGTCAAACCTATGTGGAACTAGCAACATTTGCCTCCCCATTATGTCCTTTGCCTTTATGCAAGGACTCACAAGTCTATAACTCGTTCAGAAGGGTAATGAGGGTGTAGTTCAACTTGTTCATAAAAGCGCTAGTTCTGAACTGTAGGAAACTCTCAAGTAAAGATTTCATAATAAAACTAACGTGACCGGCCTCATCGATGATGACCCCATTCATTTCCACCACGTTGAAGTGGACCATCATATTGAGAACATGTTCTCGCACTGAGGGCCCTCGTTCATACATGCATTGTAAATGAATTTTAGAGCATCATGCTTGATCTGTGAGGACAGCTGTCCAAACATATCTTGTAGTGAAGCCATAATCTCACGAGTAGTGACCAAGGTTTCATGTTTCTTTGCCAAAACTTCAGATAAGCTGGCAAGAATATATGCTTTGGCCTTCTCATTTGCTTTACCCATTTCACATATGCATCACGAACATTTCGTGACACATTTTGAACAGGAACTTGAGGACACTGCTCATGGATGGCAAATTTTAGGTTCTCAACGATGAGTACATTATTTATCGTTTTTTTTTTTCAAGATGTGTAATTTTCACCATTCATTTTTTCGGCACTTAGCAATATAATAAAAGCGCTTGACATGATTGAAGATACTAAAACATACAAATTATTTCTATTAGAAACATGCATAACTAATATAACCCAATCAATATTTAGCAAAATTTTTAATGTATTCAAAGTTTTAACATCTAATTTTGCAATCATGCTTTAGTGATTTAGGATAAAAGTCACATAAAGGTAGTCAGTCATCCCTTCACTGAACTGAGACATTTTCAACTAATTATTACACCAGAATAACTCTTATTCCTATAATAATTAGTTATCATTCATTTGGTCAAGAAATCATTAACTTGCTTAACAATTTCTTGTAAGTGTAACCCTTCATTTTAGATCCTAGAGTTTTCGGCCAAACGAGCCAACCAAAGGGAAAAAACCGATTGGGGCAAAAACTAAAGCGACCTTATCCATAACAGGAGTTTAAGATAAATTTCATGTAAACACGATCCGGAGGGGGACACAAATCGAGGTGCCACGAGGCTGAGCATGAAAGTTATCTAGCAAACCAATGAAGGAGACCGTAGGATGTGTTGGCATACGTCCCTCTCCCACTTACTATAAACACTCTTTCCATTCACCTTGATATTGACCTGTGCAAACACCATCAAAGGGGGACACAAACCGAGGTGCCATGAGGCCGAGCATAGATCTCACAGTGTGAACTTTTAGGGAGAAACATGAAAAGAAAATGACATATCATATATATCTTTTTCCTTTCACTGAGTATTTTAAACCTAGGGTTTATCACTTAGGTAAATCTGGCTAATAATTTATCTAAGTCCTTTAATTTGCCCAATATAACTTTTATATTGAATAGTTTAACAACTTTGATTATCATTTATTAAAAACTTTAATAAAGCCAAATTAGCCATTGCATGCTTATTAAAATATTTGACTAATTCACCTTCCAGGTTGGTTTCAAGGTAGGGGTGTTCCGTTTCCATCAACTTAAACACCCCAGCCTTAGACAAAACATTCCTTAAACAAAGGTCCTTGTTGAATGAGAAATTTTTGGACCAATAACAAATTGCCACATCATTTACCAAATTAATGACGAAAATACGAATAATTGAATTTGGATTAATTAAAAGTTGACATGTGTCTCAAATTGTAATTAAAGACATAAATTGGCAAATCTTGATGATGCCACATATTTTCGTCTTGATCGTTGGATTGAATAAAATAGTTTGATCCAATTTGGTATTAATTTTTAGGCTAAAATCCAATTGAGTCCTAAAATAGACATAATTTGGCCCAAAGACTAATTAAGGCCTAAATCCAATTTTTGGGCCCAAGGGCCAGGTCCATGGACCAACCAAGCCCATGCCCACAAAGCCCACCTAAGAACTCTATAAATAGAAGAGTTCTCTTCATTTCTAGGGTTCAGAAAATTCTAACTTCAGAGCCTAGAGAGAATTCTCCCCATAATTAGAAGACTCCTAACTCCTGAAGCTGAACCAAACTTGAAAACTAAAGTCCTTTGGAACACAGACATTCTTTCGAGACTCCAACTTTAGGAACATTCATGCGTTTTGCTTTCATACAACAAGCGTACGCATTCAATTGTGAGAGAATAAGAGGATTAAGTACTATAGATTGAACCACATTCGCATCAAAACTACATCAACTTAAGTTCAAATCCACGAAACAAGTTTCTCAGGAAACCTCGTGTGAACAAATTGGCACGCCCAGTGGGACCTCTCTACCTCTCATCTCTCTCTCAACAACAAAATCAAGCAATGGCCTTCAAGAGAGCTATGTCCAAAACTCCTGCTGCGATTGACACCTACACAGGACCCATCACCTGCAATCGCTCAAAGTGGGTCATGCAGGAGAAGGAACAAGGTTCTGTTCTCGCGGAGAAAATCTGGAAGCTGTTGACAGAATCTCTTAAAGGCGGGATTGTCATCAAAGAAAATTCTTGGTTCGGCAACTCTGCTTCTACTTCTGATCACTCCAAGAAAGAATCACATCCTGATGTTATGTCTATCATGATGGAAGCTGTTGATAGAATCTCTTAAAGGCGGGATTGTCATCAAAGAAAATTATTTGTTCGACAGCTCTACTCCTAATTCTGATCGCTCCAAGAAAGAATCACATCCTGATGTTATGTCTGTCATGATGGCTGATGTAACAGTAGAGGCATCCATGGCAGAGATGCAGAGAAAAATAGATCTCCTAATGAAAGCTATTGAGGAGCGAGATCACAAGATCACTGCATTAAGAGAGCAGATGCATGCTCGAGAAACTGTCGAGTCAAGCCAAACGCCCGCCGCCAAGGCCAATGACAAAGGGAAAACTCTGTTGCAAGAGAACCGGTTGCAAAAATCCACCTCCATAGCCTCTCTGTCGGTTCAGCAACTACAGAATATGATCACAAACTCCATCAGAGCCCAGTATGGAGGACCATATCAAGATTTCTTTATGTATTCTAAACCATATACTAAAAGAATAGACAACTTAAAAATGCCTACTGGGTATCAACCACCAAAGTTCCAGCAATTCGATGGAAAAGGCAACCCGAAGCAACATGTTGCTCATTTTGTTGAAACCTGCAAAAATGCAGGAACTAGAGGAGACTTGCTAGTCAAGTAGTTCGTCCAGATCTTAAAAGAAAACTCTTTCGACTGGTACACTGATCTAGAGCCGGAGGTGATTGACAGTTGGGAGCAACTAGAAAGAGAGTTCCTAAACCACTTTTACAACACTAGGCGTATCGTCAGCATGATGGAGTTGACAAGTGCCAAGCAGCGAAAGGGAGAGCCAGTCATCGACTATATCAACCGATGGAGAGCTCTAAGTCTTAACTGCAAAGACCGACTCACTGAACTATCTGCGGTGGAGATGTGCACGCAAGGCATGCATTGGGAACTCCTCTACATCCTACAAGGAACCAAACCTCACACATTTGAAGAGTTGGCGACTCGTACCCACAATATGGAGCTGAGCATTGCCAATAAGGGAACAAAAGATTTATTGGTCCCTAAGGTAAAGAAAGATAAGAAGGAAGCCAAAGGCACTCGATATATTCTGAAGAGTGCCACAAAAGAATCTATGGTCATTAGTGCGACCCCACTAAAATTTTTCTCCAAAGGAAAAGAAACAAAATCCGAAAGGAAACATAATGGAGGTGGGAGACATTGCCTGACTTTAAAAGAAAGACAGGAAAAAGTTTATCCATTCCTGACTTTGACGTTGCAGACATGCTAGAGCAACTTTAAGAAAAATAACTTATTCAACTACCAAAATGCAAGCGGCCAGAGCAGTTAGAAAAAATCAATGATCCCAATTACTGCAAATGTCACCGGGTCGTTAGCCACCCAATTAAAAAGTGTTTCGTGCTGAAGGAGTTGATTCTAAGATTGGCTCGTGAAAAGAAAATAGAGCTAGATCTTAACAAAGTAGCTCAAACAAATCATGCTGCAGTGACGATGACTTCAGATATCCCACCATCGACAATGTACTATGATTAAAGAAAAATGTTAATCCAATTTGGGACTTTCGAGCCATAGTTGTTCGGTTCCAGAAAGAGTTCTAATAACAGACTCCGCAAAGATGAGCCTATTAAAGATGACGATGAAGGGTGGATCCTTGTGACTCGTCAAAAGAAGAGAAAGCCAAGTTCCACCCAAAAGAAGTTGTGCTTTTATCGAAATTGTAGAAGAGGGAGCAAGACTCAGAAAAAGAAAGAAAAAAAGAAGGCAGAGAAGATGAAGTCTATTAAGGAAGAGGACAAAGACTTCCTTCAACCTCAACGACCAATAATTTTGGCAGAATTTCTCCCCAGAAACTTCCATGAGAACTATTTGAAGGAAGCACTAGAGGTTGCTACATGTCATGCTGTCAACGCATCAAAGAGAGAAGATATCCCTACAAGTCCATCAAAGATGGTGATAGAACCAAAAGACTTACCATCATCCAACATAGATGACTTGTTGTCACTCCCTCAAGCAGCTAAGAGTGCCCTTAATGATGCATTGGTAGACTCAAATGCATCTAATGATTCAGCTTTGATGGTGCGCGCATGTGCCTCTTGTTGCACGTCCATAAGTTTTTCAGACGAAGACTTGTCGTTGGGATCAAAGCCTCACAACAGACCTTTGCTTGTCTCAAGATACATGCGAGAGCAGAAGATTAGTCAGATTCTCATTGATAATGGATCAGCTGTTAACATAATGTCTAAGGCAACCATGTAACAATTAGGCATCTCAATGGAAGAATTTTCAAATAGCAAGTTGGTGATCAAGGCTTCAACCAAGGCGGTCAACGTGCGATCGGCGTGATAGGCTTGGAATTCATTATTGGGGGCTTGTGGATAATACGTTGTTCCATGTCATAGAGTCCAGAACCACTTACAAGCTGTTACTAGGGCGTCCTTGGATTCATGGAAATGAGGTGATAACTTCTACACTACATCAATGCTTCAAGTTTTATCAGGAGGGCATTAAGAAAGTTGAAGCAGACTCCAATCCATTCTTAGAAGCTGAGTCTCACTTCGCGAACGCAAGATTTTACTTGAAGAGTGATAATGTCGGTGAAGCAATGCCTGCAGAGATTTTTTTAATAAAAGAAGAGGATAAATTCAAGTCAAGGCCACAAACAGAGGCGAGAAAAGAGTCAAGCGAAGGAAATACTTCCAACTCTCAAAAGAATGAAGCATCCACTAGCCTTGCAAAGACTAAAACTTTGAGAGATGAGAAAGCTCTAAGTCCTCTAATCTCGCGCTATGTTCCCTCGTTGAGGTGCAAAAGGGGTGAGTCACCATTTACAAAATGCTCAAAAGTTGCCAATAGCAATCACATAACCGTCAAATAAGTCGAGGATTCAAAGGAAACCAAGCAAAAAACTTCTGTCTTTGATCGTATCAAGCCTTCAACTACTCGATCTACAGTCTTCCAAAGATTGGGTATGGCCAAGATTGAAGAAGAAGATCAATGTTTAACATCTACCTCCACTCGAACTTCAGCCTTCTAAAGACTAAGCATCTCCATATCAAAGAAAGATCGACTTTCAACATCTATTTTTTATCGTCTCAAAATGACAAAGGATCAACATGAAAGAAAGATGAAAGTCTCAAAAGAAAAATCATTTCATGAAGAAAACAATGACGAGAAGATTCACAGTCATGTCCCTTCACGCATGAAGAGGAAGTTGTCTGTTGACATAAATATAGGAGGTCTCTTGATGGTCAAAACTCATCATATTTACGAATCATACAAATGAAGAGGATGACCAAAGTCACAATGAAGTAAGAGCTTCTGAAATTTAAATGTGGAAGCTTCTTATCGTAAGAGCCTAAACTGCATGATGCTCCTAGCCCACATGAGCTTAAAAGGCAATTGCCAAAAAAAAAAAAAAATCCTTTGAACTACGTTATAACTTGATCCCTTTCTTCAAGGGTACGTAGGCAACTTAAAGAAATTTAAGTTCAGTTCAAGAAAAGAAGTATCACCACCGTCTAAAGTGTGATACCAGGAAATTGATGGTGTTCATTATAGTTAAAGAATGTCACTAAAGGCCGAACATGCCTCACTGGGGGCAACGCAACAAGTCGAAAAAGTGCAACACTATGGGCAAGACATTACAAGTTCGATGATCAATCAGTAGCTTTCAAAGAAATTGTGTTTCTCTTTGCTCACGTTAAATAAGCTTTGGAGTGTAGGTTGTTGCTCGCTTTAGTTTGAAGGCTTCATCGAGGTTTCATCAATGCTCCTCCATCCTTAAGTATGATGGTTTCGTCGCAGTTTCTCCATCTCCAAACACAATGGTTTTACCACTGTTTTTCCCATCTCGATTCCACCTCATCATTTCCATCTCCAAAATGTTGGTGCATATTCTCTACATCTCCAAAATGCTTATGCAACTTTTCTCCATCTCCAGAATGTTAGAGCGACTTCGCTCCATTTCCAGAATGTTGGTGCCTTCGCTCTATCTCCAGAAGGCTGGTACAGCTTTGCGACATCTCCAAAATGTTGGTGCATCTTCGCTCCATCTCCAAAATGTTGATATAGCTTCGCTCCATCTCTAAATATGCAATGCAACTTCGTTTTATCTCTAATATGCTGGTGTAGCTTCACTTCATCTCCAAAATGTTGGTACAGTTCCGCATCCCCTCCAATCTATTGGTGCAACTTCGTTCCCTCTCTAAAATGATTGGTGCAGCTTTACTCCATCTTCATGTTCAAGATCGGTGTGCTCCGCTCCGCTCCATCTTCACAAACAAAATAAGTGTGTCTCGCTTCGCTCCATCTTCAAGTACAGAGATCATGTGCCTGGTTCAACTCCGCTTCATCTTCACAAACAGGATCGATGTGTCCGGCTTCGCTCCATGTTCAAATACAAAATGGGTGTGCCCAGCTCCACTCTATCTTCAAGTTCAAGATTTGTGTGGTCGACTCCACTCTATCTGCAAGATCAAGTTTAGTCAGTCTGGCCCCGTCTCATATGCGATATCAAGTTTGGCCTTCCTGGCTTTGCCTCATCTGCGAAATTAAGATCAATCTGCCTGGCTCTGCCTCATCTACAAGGTTAAGACCATTCAACCTGGCTCTGCCTCATCTGCAAGAACAAGTTCAATCTGCCTAGCTCCACCTCATATGTGAGATCAAGTTTGGCCTACCTGGCTTTGCCTCATCTGCAAAATTAAGATCAATCTGCCTGGCTGAGCCTCATCTGCAAGGTTCAAATCGTTTAGCCTGGCTCCACCTCATCTCCAAGATCAAGTTCGATCTGCTTAGCCCTGCCTCATCTGCAAAATCAAGTTCGATCTGCCAACTTTGTTTCATCTTTATGGTCTAAATCATTCAGCCTGGCTCCGCCTCATTTGCAAGATCAAGTTTGATCTACCTGGCTCTGTCTCACTTGCAAGATCAAGTTCGATCTACCTAGCTTCAGTCCATCTCTAAAGTGCCGACTTTGCCTCATTTTAAAGATCGACTTCATGATTTTGTCGTTGTCTTGTTCTCAAGCTCGATTCGATGACTTTTCCAGTTTCATCTCTCTATCTGCCCACACGAGGAAGTGATATGAGTTAGATAGGTGATTGAAAACCGAGGTTGTTCTAAACCTTCTGATGTCATCCCTATATCTGCCTACATGAAGAGGTGATTGATAAGCACTTGAAAAGTGCTTTCTATTCTCTCAAATTAGGGGAGTTTGTATTAGATTTCACTTGTTTGCTAGTGGTTTTCAAGTTAAAATGAGGAAAATTAGAAGAAAAGACCAAAAGATCAAAATCGACCAAGAATACGGCAAAAAAGAGAAGAAAATAACAAAGTTGACAAAATTGGGGCAGTGCCGTGGCGCTGGGACGGCAATGTCGCAGCGCTAAAACCCGAGAGTAGGTCTGCGCAACACAGTCGCAACGCCATAGTGCTCTCTTTCGATATTTGGCAGAGCAGAGGAGCCAGTTTCCTTTTTTGAAAAAAATGTATTTTTGGAAAGTTTTCTTGGGTGGAATACTCTATAAATTTGGGGGTTTCCAACTAATCATTAATCAAAGCACGAAATTACAGACCAAAAGAGTCACAAGAAGGAGAGAATTGAGTGAGAGTTCATAAAAGAGTTCAAAGAGTGAGTTAGTTGCAAGGAAGAGGAAAAGAGTTTGAGAGAGTCGTCGTGCCGTTCGAGTTCCGACGTGAGAGCCAAGGAGATTGTGACAGTGCTACCTCAATCAAGAGCCTCTTTTCAATAGAATTTCCCTTTCTTTACACTCTTTCTTTGTTTATATTGTTTAAACATGTTGCTTCAAGCTATGAGTGGCTAAACTCTTTAGTTTTAAGGTTTTGATGAATTGTTTATGAATTCATGTTGATATTGTGGACTTTCATGATTTTGTTGGAATGATTATGCTTTTCATTGTTATTGTGTTTAATTCTTATGGATTAACTATCTTCACATGTTAGGTTAGATGTATGATTGAGAGATTGCATTTTTAACTTGATCCATAACAATGAATTTGTTAATCTATCACGAGAGTAGTTAGGTTGACAATAAAATTTGCTAAAGACTATTCTTAATGCCATGTAATTTGTATTGGTTTCAAGAGATTAGTAATCAATCAAGTTGCATGAGAAATGGTTGTTTTTTAGAGAAAATAACAAGGAATTAAGTTTCTAGACTTAGGCATATGAATTACAATAAAATCCATGAATTCTATAATATTGCATGATGACATAAACAATGATTCATTACTCTAGAACTCTCTTTGACTCTTGTGTTTCTCACTTTATTACTTTCCTTATTTAGTTTGTATTTTCCATAATTCACAATTTCAATTCCAATTCTCAAATAAAATTGATTTGATTCTAGAATAGCTAAGTAACTTTAACCTTCGAAATTGGATCTTCAGTGGAATGGTATTCGGACTTTACCGTCTTATATTATAACTTGACCCGTACACTTGCGGTTAACACTTAAAATGACTCAATCAGTGATTCGAGTCGAGGTTGTTCCAAACCTTTAACATCCCTCTATCTGTCTGCACGAGGAGGTGATCCTAGCCAAATAGGGGATAGAACACCGAGGTTGTCTCAAACCTCCTAGTGTCATCCCTCTACCTGTCTGCACGAGAAAGCGATTTAGGCCAGATAGAGGATAGAACACCGAGGTTACTCAGACCTTCCGGTGTCTGCACAAGGAAGTGATCCGAGCCAGATAGGGGATAGAACACCAAGGTTACTAGACCTTCCAATGCCATCCCTCTATTTGTCTCCATGAAGAAGCTATTCGGGCCAGATAGGGGATAGAACACCAAGGTTGTTCTAAACCTTCCGACGTCATCCCTCTATCTATTTGCACAAGGAGGTGATCCGGGCCAGACAGGAGATAGAACACCGAGGTTACTCAGACCTTCTAGTGCCATCCTTCTATTTGTCTGCACAAGGAAGTTATCCGAGCTAGATAGAGGATAGAACACCGAGGTTACTCAAACCTTCTAGTGCCATCCCTCTATTTGTCTGTACGAGGAAGCGATCCGGGCCAGATAGGGGATAGAACATCGAGGATACTCAGACCTTCTAGTGCCATCCTTCTATTTGTCTACACAAGGAAGTGATTCGGGCCAGATAGATGATAGAACACTGAAGTTGTCTCAAACCTCCTAGTGTCATCCTTCTATCTATCTGCACAAGGAAGTGATCCTGGCCAAAGAGGAAACAAAACATTGAGATCAAATCCAACAGAACATGGACATCGAGGTCAACAAAACACTAAGGTCGGAGCCAATAAAATAAAAGTGTCAGAGTCGGTGAGACAGTAAAATCGATGTAATGGCCCAAAATTTAGGTAAATACTTTTCTCGTATTTAATTTTAAAATAAATAATAATAATAATAATAATAATAATATCAATAACAAAAGAATCATGCAGGCGGAGGGAGCATGAAGATCTCCAAGTGAGTTTTTGACCATAGGGCATTTTTAGGAGAAGGGAAGAAAAGGGAAGAAGAAAAGAAAAAAGGGTCAATCCCTCTCTCGAATCACCTCTTCGTTAGCCATTTTTCGCACAACCCTCAGTTTCACTCAGTCGCCGTCCCCTTCAGCCCTCATTGCCGCCATCATCTCCAGTCCTCATTGTCGCTGTCATCATGGTACTCATCGCCATCGTCATCAGCACTCGTCGCCATCATCACAGCTTTCAGCGTAGCGGCATCATCATAGTCCTCGCGCCGCAGCGTTTCGGTCCTCATCGCGCCGCATCGTCACAACCTGCATTTCACCGCATCATCAGTCCATCGCCACATCATCACAGCCCGCATTTCGCCACATCATCACAGCCCCCATTTTGCCGCATCATCATAGTCTTCATCGCCGCGTCGCCTCAGCTCTCTTTGCGACGCGTCGACACAGCTTTCATAGCACTCTGCCGCAGTGTAGGGAAGTCGCTCAATCTCGCTATCTCGCTTAGTCTCGCTCAGTGTCGCTCAGTCTCACTGAGTCTCGCTGTCTCGTTCAGTCTCCCTGCAGTCTCGCTCGCGTAGGTAAGGGGCTTACTACCGAGCTTTAATGACGCTGCGTAGGTAAGGGACTTACTACCGAGCTTTAATGACGCCTAATGTCTAATTGTGTTGTTGACTGTTGAATGTCACTGTGAACTTTTGTCTCGGATGTGGTTTGCTATGGTTGTTTCGGTATGCCAAGTTTGTAGTTTGTAAGTAAAATTCTTATGCTTATGTGCTTATGACTCTGTGAATCTCTACGATGAATTAGTTATGCCATGACATGTTACAGGTTTGCCTACTGTCCTGCCCCGTATCCCTAATGTACTATGCTACGAAGGGTGTCCCACGGGATCACCACCTATGTTCATGTTACAAATGTAATCACAACCACCTATGTTCATGTTACAAATGTAATCACTGCGTACCCTCGGGTCGCTTCCTCTGCTTATGCCTACGCTTATTCCTATGTCGGGTACACGGGTTCATACGACAAAAAAGGTGATAGCTAGGCCCAGTAGTGGGTCTCTTACTGAGTATGATTGCTCACCATTTTCTATGTTTTTTTTCCCAGGTAAGGAGCATGGTGGCCAGGCGCGTGGCCGAGGAAATCCGTGATCGTACCATGGGATTATCGACACTGCTTCCGCACCTTAGCCTAGGGTATAGCGTATTGGACTTGTAAGATAGTAGTATTTGCTTACATTAAACTGTTTGTTGTTTGTTTTTGATATTGTTATGTTCGGTTTTCTTTTCTTGAGATTTTGCCTAACGATTTAAGGGGTACCCCGCTCAAGCGTTTTTACTCCTCTATGTTTGGTTTATTAAAATATCAGAAAAATTGACCGTTTTATGAATTTGATCGACTTTATCTATAATGTGTGTTACCGTGTCTCTTAATTTCCAATGCACTCACTGAATGGTCATGCATGACGTAGTGACGTATTAGTTTTAAAGGGTCAGGTCGTTACAATCGAAGCCCTTGATCATCTCTCGTTTCATTTGTATCTAAAAAAACAACAAAGAAAAAAATGTCAGAAAAAAATAAGGAGAAAATGAGTAGTTAAGAAAATAAAAGAAAGAAAAGGAAAAATGGTGAAAAAAAAAGGAAAAAAATGAACGAAAAGAGAAAAAGAAAAATTAGAAAAAAAAAAAAAAACAACTAAGGAAGAAAAGGGGAAGAGGAAGGGAAAAAGAAGAACGAAAAAAAAACGTGAAAAAGAAAAAGAGAATATGAAAAAAAAGGGCATTTTGAATTCAACTTTATCTTTTTTCGAGCTTCACTCAGCCATGTACATGCATAAATCTCGAAAAGGGGCATTTGTTGAATGAGAATTTTTTGGACCAATCACAAATTGCCACGTCATTTACCAAATTAATGATGAAAATATGAATAATTGAATTTGGGACTAATTAAAAGTTGACATGTGTCCCAAATTGTAATTAAAGACATAAATTGGCAAATTCCGATTACGTCACATGTTTTTTTCTTGATCGTTGGATTGAATAAAATAGTCTGATCCAATTTTGTATTGATATTTGGGTTAAAATCCAATTGAGTCCTAAAATAGACTTAATTTGGCCTAAAGACCAAAGTCCAATTGGGCCCAATCCATGGATCAACCAAGCCCAAGCCCACAAAGCCCACTTGAGAACTCTATAAATAAAAGAGTTCTCTTCATTTGTGGGGTTCACAAAATTCATAGAAAATTCATACTTTTCAGAGCCTAGAGAGAATTCTCCCCATAATTAGAGAACTCCTAACTTCTGAAGCTGAACCAGACTCCTAACTCCTGAAGTTGAACCAGACTTGAAGACTGAAGTCCTTTGAAACACAAACATTCTTCCGAGACTCCAACTTCAAGAATATCCACGCGTTCTGCTTCCATACAACAAGCAGACGCATTCAATTGAGAGAGAATCAGAGGATCAAGTACTAAAGATCGAACCACATCCGCATCAAAACTACATTAACTTAAGTTCAAATCCATGAAACAAGTTTCTCAGGAAACCTCATGCGACAGTCCCTTATAGACAAATATTTTATAAATTTAATCTTTTATTGCATTCATTTTAATCCTATTAACACAAATATAAAAGATTATCCTATTTCTAATCATATTAGAAATATTAAACATAAGTCTAGGTGAATCAATTTTAAACCATTTAAAATAATTTTTCTTATGTTTTCATGCAACTATTTATTATAGATTTTAATCTATTCCATTAAACACACAACCCTTATATTTTAATGAAAAAATAAAATCTATAACATGCATTCTAATGACATTAGCTATATATAACAATTACTAAGGTAATGCCATGCTCAAAGCAAATTTGTTTTCATTAAACAATAGTACACTTTATATTAGATAATGAAAAATAAGCATATCTAACCATACAATATAACAATTATATTAAGGTATGATGCATGATTATGCTTATTACATGCAACTATATAATATAACATTTACATTAAATAGAATGCATGTGCATGCTTAATAATATCATACAATCAAATAATGTAACACTTACATTAAATATGATGCATGATAATGTTTATCCTAAGGTGGGATTTTAAACTATATGACATACATTATGCAACATATATCAACTTTGATTTAATCATACATCCCATGCAAAAATTAAATTAAAACAACAAAATAGACCAGTTTTGGGCACCTCTAAGAATTAATTAAATCAATATAATCAAATTATATCAATTTAATTAATTAAAATAACATTAAATTTAAAACATAGAAAAACCGCTCCAACCCAACTTGAACCCATGATTTGCTGATTTCTGGACGCACATTCAACAAATGAAGCATCGTGACATTGATGGAAAGCATCGCTACGCTCTGTCTTTTGAACTCGTAGCGCAGCAATGCTCAAGGCGAGCGCCGTGAAACTTGCACCTTTGTGTCGAAACGTAGCGCACAATGTCGCGATGCTGTGCTATACGCTGAAGCACAAACAGCTTCCTCTGTTTCGATTTTGCTCCAATTTTGGTCCATTTATAAACTTTTTCCTCAACAACTCTTGCAAACGACAGACGTATAAACTTGATAGCAGAATTTAAATGCCCAAAACAACGGGCCCTTACACATTTTGATCACATCAAAACAGTAAATCTAAGGTGCTAAAATTGAAAACGTGTATTTTGCAAACCCACATTCACAATGCACAATAAGCACCCATCTTTTCTCCAAATGTTTGTTTTCAAACTGAAATTTAGAGGCACAACTTGGCTCTGATACCAATTGAAGGAATTGAATCCTCTAAGGAAGCGAATGATCGCATTGTGCCAATAAGTTTCTTTTGAAAACATAAATTACAGAGAAGAGAAAAACTTGGATAAACTACAAAGAACATGTCATTGAGAAGAATTTAAGAGTTAGAAGTTTTCTACCTTTGAAGACTGTCTTTAGGTATGTTTGTCTTCTTCTCACCTAATTATGAACCGGAAAGAAACTCCTCCAACAAAGAATATAGGGAACATTTGGAACACCACCAAGAAGCCTTCCTTGCTATTCTCAAGAAGAACCAAAAGGAGTTGTGGGCTCTCTTTTTGGTAAAGGGAGGAAGAAGAAGATGAGAGGGAACTCTTAAAGAGGAAAAAACTTGAGAGAAAAAATCACAGAACTCTTTTGAAAGCAACTTCTGTCTCTTCTCTTTCTTATTCCCTCTTTTCTTTTTACGTGAAAAAGATGTGAGATTGGAAAAATAACTCCCTTAAACGTGGGGATTTATTTATTTATTTATTTAAGTTTAATTATAATATATTAAATCATATTTAATATATATAAATAAATAAAATCAATTAATTAACAATTGATTAATTAATTAATTAAATATCACATATTTAATTTTATTTGAATCATATACAAACAATCTTCTCTCACATAACCTATAGTTTTAATATGAATCTCATTCATAGTAATTTTAACCTATAGTTTTTTATATCAATCTCATTCATATAATTAAAATTTAAATCTTATTGAAATATTGATCTCTCTTATAACATAAAGTATAAATTTTGAATCTCATTCAAAAATTAAATAACTTTATATTCTAATGTATCTATATACATTATACTAATTGTATCATATACAATTAACTTCCTTATTAATTTGAACATTTCAAATTAAACCAAAATATTTGATTGAATACAAAGCCTTAATGAGCTAGCAAGAGGACCTTATGGACCTATAGATTAGAAGCTACAATGGTATGAGATTAATCAATTAAACTCTTTAATTAGATTAATCAATATTCATTAACTGTAGGTCATTCTACTAAAGACCTACAGATGCACTCTTTGCACAATAGATATATTTTTGTGTCCGCGGAAATAACTAATCAACAACAAATCAACCCTTCACAAATTACTCATAACTACAACAGGCTCAAATTACCGTTTTACCCCTGTAGTTACATTTAACTCCTTAAGTACCATTGATCCCTCTAATGAACAAATAGTTTATAGTCCAACTATAAACTAACCCCTCTTGGACGAGTGAGAGGCTGAGACATCTATGTTTAAGACTCGGAATCAGTCCTTAAGGGAGCAATTTATCTATTTACCCTATACATGGGAAGGAGTAAATCCCATCTTGTGAAGATATGTTCCTAGCTCCATATTCAGACAAATCTTTAAAATGGTATGCATATTGCGTCGGTGATCTGACCACTCTCACTCATATAGCCTTTGACTTCATAACGCACTCAGGATTAACGTCGAGTCACCTATAGTCATCCTATGAAATGTTAAGTTCTTCAATTAACAGCGTTACAAGGAAAAATTAAACATTTCGGCGGTCTGATTTTATACAAACTCTTTGCATAGGATACCCCCACTCACATGTCTCCACATGAACGATTAGGATCTAATCAATTGTAACACTTTACACTTTTTGTAATACTTTACAACTTTTGTAACAATTACAAAGTGGATCGTATCCGTAGTATTATCAGAATAAGGACCCAACCTTATCATTAGACTACAAACTTTTTGGTTATTTAAACATGATTCATCCCCGTATGTTAACCATATACATGTTTAACTTTACATAAAGTAACCATGGATCTTAGTTTATTGGATTGAGTTAATGCAAAAAGACAAATAAAATAAATTATTATTTTTATTGAATAAATAAAATGTATTTACAATTTTACAAAACTACAAGACCTCAAGAGATTCCAAACAATAGAGGAGTGGGTTAGTGGAAAGGAGTTATAACTCTCTTCCCTTCTGTGTTACGTGAGATAACATAGAACAAAAGAAAGAGATTCCAAAAATTCTTTTTAACTCTTAAGTTCTCTTAAGAAAAACAACCTAAGAAAAGTTGTCTACAAAATGTTTTTTTCCCTTTTTCAAAAGAAGATTCCACCATCTCATCCTTGGCCTTGAGAATACTAAGGAAGACCTATTGGTGGTGTCCAGTTCAAAGAAGAAGAGGATGTCTAGTTCGTGACATTTGTACAAGACGTGGAGAAGATGTGAAGAAAGAGATCTTCAAGGTTAAATTTTCTTATTCCCTATGTTTAAAGTTCATAACATGTTTATCCCTGTACTTTTATCTCTATTCTGTATAAACTTCTTGGAACAAAAATGAGGCAAAGCGATCAATAGTTTCTGCAAAAGGAAATCAATTCCTTCACATAGTAGGAGTTAAATCACTATTGACAAAACTGTTGACCACCAATAATCTTTCGAAAAAGATGATGTCTCTAGCAAGAGTCATATCACTATTGCAAATTATAGTTGATGATAAAGTCGGAGTACAAGTTACTTGTAGTTTGACTCTTGTAAAAAAAATGGAAGCAAGTTATTTTTAAAAAGTTTGAAAAAAAGTGATGCAACAAATAAAGAAATATATAGGCAGAGAGCAATTTTTTTAAAAAAAAAAAAAAGAAAGAAGAAAAGAAATACAAGTTTAAAAAAGTTGCTGCAAGAAAAAAAATTAAAAGATAGGAAGGAAATATAGTTAATTAAAATAAAATAAAATAAAATAAGCTCAAATTCAAGTTGTGTTCTTAGAATTTTTTTTTTAAAAAAAAAAGTCAAAAAAGAAAAGAAAAGAAAAACTAGAGAAAAATAGAGTTGGAAGATAAAAAATAAAAATAAAAAAAAGAAAAATTGGGGACAATTTAAATTTTTTAAGAAAAAAATATGTAAAACCTTTTAAATTGTAATTTAAAAAAAAATTAAATGGTAAAAATATAGAAGAAGAAAAAATGGTTGAAATTGTTACTAGATCATTTTAGAAAAACTAATAAACTAAATATTAAAACTATAAAATTCGAAACGGTGAAGACATACTTACAAAATTATATTTTTAAATGCCTGGCAAATTTTTTGTTTTTATTTTTAAAAAAAAAAAAGAAAGAAAAAGAAAAGAAAAAGGGTAAACATGCACGCGGTAGCAAAGACGATGCAAATTTTATTTTAGTCGATAATTCAGAGGTGCCGGAGCAATTTGAGAATTCGATTATTTCATAAAATTGAAACGATAATTCAGCGAAGCAAACAGGGACGTTGTGCTGTGGAGAAGAAAATAAGAGGCGGTCCGGTGTGGAACAACTCTTGTGGCTGGCGGCTATTTGATTTTGGTGGAATCTCAATCACCCACCAGCTGATTCAGTAAGACTCGACCCGTCACCTCAGGGGAAGAGAAAGATCATGGCGTCGATATGCCTTTTCAGCTCTAAAACCCTAGTCTTACCCTCGGCAACCTACCTACCAATATCTTCTTCATCTACAAGCCATAGTTGCTGTTTTGGTGGCTGCAGATGCTCTTTCCCCATCAAGCCAATTTCCTCTTCTAATTTGATTATTGGTACAAGGAGAATGGGGAGGCAGGTGGTTCGAATGGCCCCGGAGGAAGAGAAGCTCACTCGTCGCAATCCTCTCGATTTCCCAATTGTATCTTTCTCACTCTTCCCCTCCTTTATTTTCCTTCCTTATTTGATGTTTTTCGCCTTGTAACAGACTTCTTCTTCGTGGGATTTTGGTGTTTTTGCTTCCCGTTTTCATTAGCTTTGCTAGTGTATTTCCAGATTAGTTAGAGTGGATAATTGATATAATTATTGTTTAAATTTTATCTTTGAATGTTGTTTTAAAGGCTTATTCATGAGTTATCATGCCATGCTTTTACTGCAAATTGTATCTGCCTGCTTGTTCGGCTATGTCTGCATTTCCCATGGAAAGTTATCCATCCTCCAGCTCTATAGAAGTGGGCTGTATCTGTCTTTGGACGAGGGACATCAACCATCATAATGTTTTCCTATTCACATTGTCACTTGATTGGTGAGAATGGGCCATAGTCTTATGGACTCCACTGCCTGCAAATGTTTTCTTAAATCACATTCAATTTGTAGTCTGAATATTTCTGCTGATAATTCTCGTTGTTTGTATTCTAGCACTGGGTAAATGTTTATTGCACTGTAGTAGTTAAACTGAGATAGGAGAAAGATATTGGCAGTCCTCAAGGTGTTTTCGTCGCAGTTCGCAGGGTTGGTGTGGTCTCTTTGATGTATTTGGCTACAACTTTGCCAGTTCGTAGGATAGCAGGAAGTCGATTGAGAAGTTGCTCCTCCATCCTTTGATCCTCCATTTCGAGAGAAAGGGTTGCTTTTGTGGCAAGATAGAGTGTATGTTATTTTGTGGGGTTTGTGGGGCAAGAGAAATAATAGAATCTTCAGGGTGACTGGTTGAGTGAGAGTTCTTATAGGGATGTTCAGGACCTGGTTAGGTTCCCTGTTTCTCTCTAGACCTCGGTGTTTAGATCTTTTTGTAAGTATTCGTTGAGTAACATCTTATTTGACTGGAGTCCCTTCTTTTTTGTGGGCTTCTCCTTTTTGTATGCTCATGTATTCATTTATTTCTTTTCTTTTTCAATGAAAGTTCGGTATTTTCATTAATATATATATATATATTGGCACTCCTCATGAATGTTGGGTAATTTATTAGTTTATATTGGCACGTTGCCTTTTCATTTTTGGGGTTGTGTGGATTATAATGCATGTCATGGCATTCATTGGATGTGTGATGTCTGTTTGTTCAATTTATTTCCTGTTCTGCTGCCGGGTTTCTACATCATGCTTTTGGAACATTCATGTGATATCGTTAGCTTGTTCATAAATTTTTCATGAATTCATTTGCAAGGGCACACTTTTTTTATGCTTAATTCATTTTCTAATATGAAACTGTTGATGTTCTTACCAGCAAAACTAAGTTATAGTTAGTAACTAGTAAGATAATTCTATGAAGTGCTTGAGTATTTACATTTAGTGCTTCTTGACTATCTGGTTGCAGGAGTGGGAGAGGCCTAAGCCAGGACGTAGACCAGACATCTTTCCTCAATTTAGCCCCATGAAAACACCATTACCACCACCATTGCCATGTGATCCCCCTGAAGAAGATGAGGAGGAGGAAGAGAAGAAAGAGGAAGAAGAGGAAAATCCTGACAAGGAAAATCCAGATGAGCCTGAGAAGCAGTAGATGTTGTCCTTGAAGAACTCCTTAAGTTCCATTCCCTTTTTCCATCTCCACATCGTTTCTTGATAGGCTGAAAGCATTAGATGTCCCTAGGGATGATGAGCTGAGATAGTTTACAATGAACCAAATATGTTTGAGAGCTACTACTGATCTTGCAATTCTATATTAAATGAAAAATCTCTTTAGGATTTCCTATTCTCTTGAGTTTTAACCCCCACTTAAGGCAATGTATTCTACGAATAATTATCATGAATGATATGCCTTCTCTCCCGTTTCCACTCCTAATTCCAAGTATGTTTCAATTCTATATTTGAGTGTTGTTTCAGAGCAAATCTGTAGAAGCTGACGCAGGATACACAGGGAGTTTCACAATACTATTGACACAGATCCCAGAACGATTTGTTACAATTGGTCGTTTTTATTATCATTGTTTTTTCTATGCAACTCCTAGTTGTTCTCCAAGAACGTGATTGTGCAATTATTAACTATTAGAGAAAAGCCTTTCCCTTTCCCTTTCCCTTTCTCAAAGGCCCATCATTATTAGCTAAAGGCTAAACGACAGTGGATTGTGTAATATCAGAATAAGTATAAATTTGTATGGTGCATGCTTACAGAAACAGGCATTCTGATCTACTCTACTTGCACTCTGAGCCATTTTTTAACAATTGGGGCTGGATTTATGTAGCCTTTGACTTTATAGATGGCCACTTTATGTATAGTATATAGTGGTTCTCAGTTCTCACTTTGTAAAATGCATTATAGAAGTACTTGAAAATTCCCAACTTTAAAAATTCGTTGGTTGCAAACTAACTTCTTGGATCCAAGTCAAACTTGCATTCTTTGCCAGAAATATTGAAAGTGCGCAGGTCCCAGTGTCAGCAGTTGATGATTTGCAGCTTCTGCAATTCTCGCTCTCTTTTGAAGAATCATCCATCCACAGGGCATCTACTTTGGCTTCCTCTCTTATTCAAACTCATGGTATGTACTATCAACTTGAACTAGCTTTTTCATCTTTCTTGATTCTTCAATTCCTTGTCTTTGTTTGATAACTACACGTAGGTATCTGATATTCAATACTTAGTTTTTTATATCCTCAACTGTCAGGTATTGAACAATGAATGCTCTTTCTTTTTTGGTCGCAGACTCTTACCCCCTTTCTGTTCAGGTCACTGGTAAGGCTGCTACTATCCCTAATTGTCCAGCCTGCAGCCTCTGTCTCAACCTTGCTTTTTTACAGTGACATTCTTCCTCAGCATATGGTTTCGGAGAGACTTGTTCGACATGAATTGCTCGATCGAGAAAACTACCTTTTCCATTTTCTTGTTAGCTTTTTGAAGTGCTTTTGGTGAAGAAAGAAGAAGGAAGAAGAAGACGATGATGAGGAAAAGGGCACATCTTTTTCATAGACCCATCTCAATTTTTTCCCCTCGGGTTTATCCGGCTTTTCCCTGAGCACTGTTTTTGAAGGTTATATTTCTAAAACTACTTTGATTGTGACCAAAAACTTACAATAAAATGATATTGTGCTTGTTGCTTTCTCTGTTGTCGTTAGGCAAACAGAACTCTCTTGTTAATTTCTTAGTGCTGTGTCCACTCTCCACACGTCTAATCGATCATATTCTCAAATTAATCGAACGTAAAAGTCTTTTTAAATGCTTAAAAACACTTTTTTTGATGATCATTTTTCTTTAAATGTTTCTTTAAATGTTTCGATGATGTTTAGGCTTCTTCTCCCTCCACTTACCTTTATTATGTCGCCCATGTTTAGGCTCTGTCCCTTATATTTATAAACTGAATGAATATTGAGAAAAAGAAAAGGGTAAGATGTAAAATCAAAGCCTCTGCTGACTTCAATTGATCCATTTCCAACAGGCCAAGTTGTCTCTTTTTCTTTTTTTTTTTTTTTTCTTCTTTTTCTTATTGGTTTGTGTATAGAATCTCCCAAAAAGTTTAAACCATATAGAATAGTATTTGTTTATAGCATTAATTTTCACAATTTCTATTTTCTTTTTTCGCAAATAGAATAGTATTTGTTTGGAAAGGGAACAATTTCCCAATCATTTAATGGATAAATTTTAGGGTTGGTCGGTTGTTCTTGTGCTGACGCGGACACGCATGCTCCACCCTTTCTGTCTTCCACTCTTTGTTTTATTTTGAGACAACCCATCCATTACCCAATTTAATATTTAATTTCTTTCGCTATTTTATGAACTTTGCCTCATTGGCCTATGAATAAAGCCATTTTTTCTTGTTTTAAATTATTCTTTATGTTTATTTAACTTAATATTATGTTGGAATAAGAATGTGTAAATTGGTCATGCGAAGTGCAAGTGCAACCATGTGTTAATGTACTATTGTTTTGTTATAATCTAAAAAGAAAAAAATAAAATAAAGGAAAAAAAGGAAAAAAGTTACTGTGTGGTATAATAAATTAGTATAGATATAAGTAATTGAATTCACTAAACTGAGCATAGTTTAATTGACATGCGAGTATATTAGTAACCACGAAGTCTATGATTCAAAAAATGATAGTTGAATATATTTATTTTATCCATAACTTTGTTAGTAGTAAACTCAATTTTAGATTGCTCGAAGAAAAACTCTATTTTGTAATCTCTCCTCTAATATTCTTCTCTTTTTCCAATAATTTAATTTTTCATCAGACAATTGGTTAGTTTAAAAACTCTTCCTAGCTTTAAATAAATAATATATTATCCCAGTCCCAATTGACCCACTTTCCGTTCTTTTATAAAAAGGTAGAAAATAAACAAAATCAATTTTATGTGTGATGAAATTAGACTTTGTTGCCATCTTTGTTTCAAAACTCGAATGAGTGGTGCAATTATTTATATTGTGTTAGATGCTTACTTTGAAGATGTTGAAGGACATTATCTCAGGTTTAGGAAGATTTATAATATTAATTAATTTTAGAGCAATATTTTACAAATATCCTAAACTTAAATTATATTTTGGTATTAAATTTTAATTTATTTTTTTTACAATTTTAACTTTGTAATACTCTCTCTTATTAAATGTACGTATTATATTATAATCAAAATATTAAAAATATTTCAAAACGTTTTTAGTAATAATCACTTGGAGATATTTTCTTTAAAAAGAAAATCAATTTCATTATGAGGTTGTTTGAGGCATTGAGTTGAGTTTACATGTACATGGAGTTTACGTGTCTTGGGTGTTTGGGATGCTGAATTCATATGTCTGCAGTTTTTTTTACATAAATAATTTATTTTTATGATGAATATTTTTGTTTAGAAACTTTTGAATTTAGTAATTCTACAAATATTTGCTAATAAATGGTAGATTGCACTTCTTTTTAAACACAAATATATTGTTATGAGTTTTGGAAAATGGGGTTTAGAGTTTATTTTTAAATCATGCATCTCAATTTTTTTTTTTTATTTAAGCAATCATTTTACAAATTTGTGCATGTGACGTTTCTAGTTAAGTCATTATTATTTTAACACTTTTGATAAAAAAAAATAAAAATAAAAATAAAAACCCTCATGTGTTTGACAATTTTTTTCTGAAAAGTATCTTTATATACAAATTGTTTAATTTCTCACACTGATTTTATTAATGTTAATTTACTATAAAGAATGACCATAAATTTCTATGAACTCATCAAAAAATTAGGAATTCAACATTTTGACGGAACTTGACTTTTGTGTCAACAAAGGTGTTTTTATTGACAATTTTGTGCACCAACTTAAATAATATATAGATATTTTATACATATTTTAAAATAAATAGTTATTTTTAAGCTTTAAATTAAGATTTTATTGACGATTTTATTTCACAAACACCAACAAAACAAAAAAACTCATGTGTCAATAAAGTTTAAATTTGTAGTAGTCATAATTTAAAATAATGGTCGCCAGAGTTGGTAGAATGGTCATCGTCAGAGGTCGCCAGAGTTGGTTGTTGGAGGTGGTCGCCAGAGTTTGTCGTTGGTGGTGGTTGTTAGAGTTAGCTTTCGGAGGTAATCATCAAAGTTGTCGTCAAAGATGGTTGCCGGAGTTGGCCATCGAAGGTGCTCGCTGGTCATGAAGGTTGAGTGTAGTGTTGGTGGACATGGTATAAAATGTTGGTGACATACGATGTTGATCTCTAAAACAATGAGTTGAGTTCATATTTCAACTCATCTCATCTCCTCGCTCCAAAGACTCCCTATATGTCATCATTAATTGTATATCTTTATTTAATGATTTTTTATTTTATTCATTAACGAATATGATATATATCCTTTAATTTTTTTTAAAAAATGTTTGTATTATTTTATAATACATTCTTCCACTTGTTAGAATTTTATATTGTTTCATAATTAAAATATTTTGAAAATTCAATCTAAATTTAATATTTATTAAATCCAATTTTATATTCCATTAATGCAAGATTTGGCATAATATCATTCTCTTGATTTTAAGAGTTTTTGCTTTTGAAGGATATTTTTTCCAATTAGTAACAAAATTGTCACAAATTTTCTTCTTTTTTTTTTTTTTACATATTTCGGATTTTGACCTAAAATTCAAAATTGTTACAAATATTCGTTTTCATCTATGATTTATTTTTATGTATATAAGGTTATTTCAAATATATATGAGGTTTATTCCAAATGTATTTGGAACTGGTATAAGGTTGTTATATACGATATACCACATATTTTAATTTTAGTTCCATTTCTATTAAGGTATATATTCCACATACTCAGGTAAACGCACCTATATATTTGGAATTGGAATGTATACTTAGTTATTTATATATTTTTTTTCCTTTTTTTTTACATATTTTAAATTTTGACTTAAAATTTAGAATCCTCAATTATTGGACCACATTTAATGCATAACTATGGTTACGGAAGGAATTCAATCATTAGCAGAAGTGAATGACCGTCTTATGCCAATATTTTACATTTTGGAAAACTTAAAAATACAGAGAACTAGTAACAAAGATAAAAAACTTAACACATTAGCAAGTTGGAGGAAAACTTTACCTTTGAAGACCATCTTCTAGGCAGATCTCATCTTTCTTCACAAAAATTTGTGAACACCCAAATACTTTCTTGAACTCATCATACAAAGAGTAAATTTTCTTCTTTAAATCAAGAACATCACCACTTGGTTTTCTTGCTAGCTCAGGATAAGAATCAAAGGAATTGTGGATTCTTTAATGTTAGGTGAGGGAAAAAGAAAAAACTTGAGCGAGAGAGATTTTTTTTGCAAGGAAAAAATTTGGCAGAGCAAGAATTGTGTTACACCCTTCTCCGCTCAAATAAAAGAGAGAGAAGAGTGGATGAGATGGAAGTTACCCAACCTACCTTTAACACGAAATAACTCCCTGGGAGTTATTTTAAAAATTAATTTAATAAAATATATTAAATTTAATTCAATATATTTAATTAAATCAATAATGTAATATTAATTAATTAACGTTTAATTAATTAACAATTAAATATCATATACTTATTTTCAAACTCTCACATAACCTACAGTTTTAATATGAATCTTATTCATATTAATTTTAATCTATAATTTTTATATGAATCTCATTCATGTGACTACCATTTGAATCTTATTCAAATATTTATCTCACTTATATTATAAAGTATAATTTTTGAATCTCATTCAAAACAAACTTTTTATTATAACGTATCTATATACATTATATTAATTGTATCAAATACAACTAATTCCCTATTTAATTTGAACAACTCAAATTCATCCAAAATCAACTGATTCTTATTTAATCCTTAATGAGATAACAAGAGAACTTTATGGACCTATAGATTAGAAGCTCAAATGATATGAGATTAATTAATTACCTTATAGACCTATAGATTAGAAGCTCCAATGATATGAGATTAATTAATTACACTCTTTAATTAAATTAATCTATATTTAGTAACTGCAGGTTATTCCACTAAAGACTTACAACTGCACTCTTTGCACTATAGATATATTTTTGTGTCCACAGATATAACCAACTAGAAGTACCACTAATTCCTCTAATGAACAAACAGTTTATAATCCAATTATAAACTAACTTATCTCGAGCCAGTGAGAGGGTAAGGCCTCTTTATTCAAGACCCGAAATCAACCCATAAGAAAACAATTTGACTACTTACCCTAAACACAGGAAGGAGTGAATTCCATCTTGTGAAGATATGTTCGCAGCTCCCTAATCAGAAAAATCCCAAAATGGTAGGCATATTGCATTAGCTATTTGGCCACTCTCACCCATATAGATCAAAAAGATTGTCCTCATAGATAGGAGTTCATAACTTACTTAGGATTAAGATCGAGTCACCTATGGTCATCCTATGAAATGTTAATTTCTTCAATTAACGACGTTCAAAGATAAATAAAACATTTTGTGGTCCGATTTTATACAAACTTTTTGCACAGCATACCCCCACTCACATGTCTCCACATGAACGCTTAGGATCAAATTGTTTGTAACACCTTACAACTTTTGTAACAATTACAAAGTGGGTCGTATCCATAGTGTCACCAAATAAGACATCCAACCTTATCCCTATACTACATACCTTTTTGGTTATTACTTAACCATGATCCAACCTTGTATGTTAACCACATACATGTTTAAGTTTACATAAAATAATCACATATTTTAGTTTATTGGATTTGAGTTAATGCACAAACAAATAAAATCCCTATACTACAAACCTTTTTGGTTATTACTTAAGCATGATCCAACCTTGTATGTTAACCACATACATGTTTAAGTTTACATAAAATAATCACATATTTTAGTTTATTGGATTTGAGTTAATGCACAAACAAATAAAATAACTCATTATTTTATTGAATAAATAATTTGTATTTACAAAGATTGCAAACTACAAGAATCTAAGAGATTTAGGATACTAGTCCTAATAATTACAAATCTTTGTTTTCATTTGTGTTTCATTTTTTATGTATATATATGAGGTTCATTTAAAATATATACGAGGTTATTCCAAATGCATTTAGAACACGTACTTATATATACTCCATATTTTAATTTTAATTTCGTTTCTATTGAGATATATTATATTCCACATATTTTTTTTCATATATATATATATATTTAGTTATTTTATAAATATATATTTCGTATTATATAACAATAATGCTAACAAAATAATTAAGGAGACAAGAGAAAAAAATGAAGTAATTAAAGAGGAGTGAGAAAAATAAACAATTTTGGAAAAAACCAATTTAATGCACATGGTTTACATATTTTTTCATATTTGTATATTTACAATTTTTTTTAATTAAATGACTAGTCATTAGTGGGGTGTTAAGGACATTTTGGTTTAATTTGTATGTAATATTGTAACTGATTAAATCATTTATAGAAAAAATGGTGGATATAAGATATTCTTATAATTTAACTTATTTAATTAGACGATTAATGTATCCCTCCCTCAATAAAATACCAAATATAGTTTCAATTCAACACTAATAGATTTTTAGAGCATTATAATTGAATATTGTTGAAAATTGTAAGTTTTGGAAGATTAATTCAATAGTCGATTTGCGTATGAATCGAGCTTAACTTCCGAACAGTGAGTTTTAACGGATTTCTATGTTGTTTTTTTTTGTTTTTTTTTAGTTTGATACCACGTAAAAGTCTAAAAATAGAACTTAATTATAAATTTTTATGATAATTATTTATTATTTAAAAAATTTTTGATTAACCTCTTAACTCTAAAGATTAAATTTAAACTAAATTATTTTTCTAATTTTTTTCATTTATTTAAATTAAATAATTTGATTATTCTCTTACTTTTAAATTTTAATTAAGCAATTTTAAACTTTAATTTAAACCAAGTATCATTTTTTTTAATTTCATGATAATCTTATCTATATTATATATTTTTAGAAATTAATTTGGATGATATGATTATCCTTCTAATTTTAAACTTTAATTTAAATTAAAATAATTTTCTATTTTTGTATAAAATTGCATAATAATTATATTTGAAAAAATTATTATAAATACAAAAATATCAAACTATTTACAAATATAACAAAATTTCACTTTCTATCCAGACCGTGATAGTCCTAGATGTACATCTATCACTTTAACAAATAGACATTAATAGATATTGCTATTTCTGTTATTATTTTTAACAGTTTTTCTATTTTTAAAAACATCCTAGTTATTTCTTAGTATTTGATTAACTTCTAATTTCATTTTTTAAAAAGATTTGAACAAAAATATTATTTTTTCTTTATGCAGATAGAAAGCCTAAAAACTTAATCCATTTTGATTGTAAACATCTTCCTCTTGATTTTAAACATTATTTCAATTTTAAAAAAAAAAAACTAAAAAGAGTTAAAAGTACAATATTATATTATAAAAAATAGTAAAAATTATTATAAATCTCTAAATTCACTAGTGTACATTTGCAAAAATTAAAAAGTGAAAAGAAAAACTACAAAAGTACAAAATAGTCAATCACTCTCTTCTCTATCACTTTGCCGACGTCTAAATTTCTTGAACCTTGAGAAATTTATTAAATCTCAAAAGCTAAGGTCTATTTATCCACCATCTTCAATATATGAGGTGTGTATAAAAAAAAAACTACAAAAATATTTATAAAAAAAACATTAAATGAAAAATTGAAAAAAAAAAAAAAAAAAAAAAAAAAAAAAAAAAAAAAAAAAAAA
>QLSR01000206.1:1898588-1917230 GCA_031780015.1 Citrullus colocynthis
AAAAAAAAAAAAAAAAAACCTACGTTAAATGAAAAATGAAAGATGTGGTATATAATCTTCAAGATCTAGAAGAGATTGGGGAAACAAAAAATGAAGAAGAAGAAAAGAAACAAAATTTCTAAAAGAAAAAAAAAATGAAAGCAAAAAAGTTGGGAAGAGTAGAAAAATAAATAAATAAATAAATAAAGGGAGAGGAGATATCCGATGAAAAAATAGGTGGTTGAAGTTAGCTATTTATAGGAAAAATTAAGATTTCATATCGTAATTTAATTTTATTTTTAGTCAAATTATATTAACATAGATAATAACATGATTTTTTTTTTGGTAAAATGTGATTTCTTTATGGGAAATTGTTTTAAATGACCAAACTAGTGAAATTATTTATAAATAATAGTAAGAATCATAGCCTATCAGCAATAGACTACGATAGACTATTATGTGCCTATCATGACATAGATAGACTTAGATAATAGTCTATCCTAGACAACAAAATTTTGTTATATTTGTAAATATTTTGGTTCATTTTTTTATATTTAAAAACAGTCCTTTTCAAATCTATCAAAATAAGCCAAATTGATAGATTGCAATAGACTACGATAGACTTCTATCACTTCGTAGTCTATTGCGGTCTATCGCTGATAGATAGTAAAATTTTCCTATATTTGTAAATAGTTTGATATTTTTTCTATTTATAATAATTTCTCTTTTTTAAAAAACATTTTCTTATAGTAGAGATTATATTCTAAAATGTTATTATTGTTTTTTTAAAGAAAATCCACATTTTAATAAAAAAATCAAATGTTTTAAGATTTTAAAATCTCAAGTTTGTTTTTTACGTATCTGGATATTTTTAAATTAAATCAAATTAGGTTAATGATATCAAATCTGATGATACTTTATATTTTTTAAATCTTAAAAAATTTATCAAGACAAAAAAAACTATATAAAGAGAAAAGTAATATATGAAATCACATTAAAAATAAAATCTTTTCAAATTTTAAAATATCATATTTCTTTAATTCATATTAAATTAAAATAAAATTCCAAAAAATAAAATAAAAATATAAAAAAAATCAAATCTCACGTGGATGAAATAAACATATATATTTTTTAATGAAATTTTAAACTAATAAAATTGATATATATATTTTTAAATCTATGTAAATTAGATTTAAACTAATAAAATTGATATTTTTTTTTAATGATTTTAACGTGAAATTACATTATATAACTCGACAATCAATCACTAAAAAGAGTTAATGGAGTCAATGGAGGTAATCAAATGTTTCTCTTCCCCAACCATTTTAGATAGAATAGATTTTTTTTTTTTAAATAATTAGTAAATATAACAAAAATTAAACTAAAAGTAAACTTGCAACACTTAAAATAAGCTTTTATTTATATATAATTGGATACCCGTTCTCAATGAGCCTTCTGTTGGTAATTCTCTTATGGAGATGATGGCTTCTTCAAACATAGAGTGGATTGGTGCACAACTTTGCACTACAGAATTAAAGTGCAAAGTAGTGCTCTTTGGAAGCTTTGCCCACTAGAGAATTAATTAATTAGATAGTGTAGATTTCTCTTAAAAAAAATTTAAAGCAAGGACAAGGTATGGACAGGGTTAGTTTAAATATTTAAAACTCAACCCTTCTTCCTTTGCAACATCACAAATACTTTATTAATAAATCTTAAACTCTGTTTTAAATAAGTTTTTAAGTACTTATAAAAAGTGTTGTAAGTATGGAGAAAACTAATCCAAACCGACACACTTCTCTCTCTCTTCTAAGTTAGAATAATTTAAGAACTGATCCAAATTTTGTTCTAAGTACGTAAGATTTCCTCGCAATAATTAAGAGCTTGTTTTCACATATAACAAAATAAGCTAAACTATTTATAAGTATTGAAAAATATTACTATCTTATAGACTACAATAAACTTCTATGGCTTGAATGATAGACCATGATAGATTTCTATCTCGGTTTATCACTAATAGATAGTGAAATTTGTTTATGTTGATAAATAATTTGATATTTTTTTTTTATTTATAATTATTTTCCATGATTAAAAGTAAATGATAGTGTAATAGAAACACAATCTCATGTAAAATATTTTAATCTCACTTGCTCGAGCGAGATTTTGACAAAAGAAATTTAATTTATGGAAATGAACCTAATTTTATTGATTTGTAGTATAAGTGTTACAATCTCTAATTTTTATCCTTTGATTTTTTCCCTCGAATGCATAAACTTTAATCTTTAAGCTTGTTGATCTTTTTGGATAATTGACCTTTGGGCTTGTTGATCTTCTTGGATGGCCGGCTTTTGAGCTTGATGATCTTCTTGGAGGATCAACTATTGGACTTGATGATTTTCTTAAAGGATCGGCCTTTGGGCTTAATGATCTTCTTGGAGGATCAACCTTTGGGCTTGTTAATCTACTTGGATTGACCTTCAGCTTGTTGATTGACTTGAATTAACTGTTGGCTTGTTAATCAATTTGGATTCGCCTCTAGTTTGTTGATCGATTTGGATCGACTTCTAGCTTGTTGATCAATTTGGATCCGCCTCTAACTTGTTGATCTATTGACTTTGATCTGAGGGTGAGCTCGTTCTCATATAAGGGGAGATCAATCTTGAATTTGAAGTTGACAAAGAGACGATCAAATTGTTGAAGTCTTTTGGTTTTTTGAATATTTTGAATTTTGAAGTTTGAATCTTAAACTTCTCTGAATTCTTTGATTTCACTAACTTTTGAATGCGTATGCTTGGTTTGAGAAAGTATAGCACAATGGTGTTCTCGAAGTTGGAGTCTTGAAAGATGTTTGAATCTTCGAAGAACTTGTATTTTCAATGAGTGTTTAGCTTCAAGAGTTAGGGAGTCCTTTGATTATTAAGAGAATTCTCTCTAGACTCTTAATTTCTCTCACTTCAAATGAAAAGGAACTCATTACAATTAATTCGATCCAACGGTCAGGATGAAAAAACATGGCATTATCGAGATGAGCAGTTCTTGTCTTCAATTTCAATTCGGAACACATATCAACTTTTAATTTGTCCCAAATGTTGAATTTGTAATTGGAAAATTATTATAAATAGAAAAAAATATCAAACTATTTACAAATATAGCAAAATTTTACTTTCTATCTGTAATAGACTGCGATAGACTCAGATAGATGTGTATAGATGTGTCTATCTAGGTCTATCGCGATCTATTACAGATAGAAAGTAAAATTTTGCTATATTTATATTTATTTTCGATGATTTTTCTATTTTTGAAAACAACTCTTTGTAATTTTTTCATTAATTTGAGAAATGATGTGACAATTTGTCTCATTTCTCAAATTAATTATAGTTTTGCATTATTTCTTACCAAATATATGGCCCATCATATATACATACATTTGACATTACAAAACACTTTAGGATTCTCCTATGACGTTTGAGAAGCTTGTTTTAAACTATAACCAAAGGTAATTTGGAAATGATATTGCAAGATATATTACATATTCTATAATTGGGCAAAAATAAGATACCAAATGAGGTTACTTCACTTTTGGGTAAGGGACATTTTATTTTTATTTTTATTTTTATTTTTTTGGGATCTCTAATGAACTTCATTCAATTTCGAAAATTGAAGACAAATCTTACTACATTTTTGTTTTCTTTCTCAACAATATTCCAATATTTTTAGTACAAAAAGAGAAATCCATGATTTTATTTTTAAAAGAAAAAACTTGAAATATTTTCGAGAACATCAATTTCAGAGTTGTTTTATTTCCTTTTCACTCTGTCCTTCAGTTCAATCAAACCATATATTATTTGACATCACTTTCTAATTAATAGTAATAATCAGGTTCCTGTAAATAAGAAGGAAACCAACATGCATTTGATAATATGAAATTCAAACTTTATCTCAAAATATTGGAAATAAATGTCGATTTCAAAATTTAAGAAGAAGCGTAATAATTAATCACTCTCAATTTGGATTGGTATTACTCATCCATCTAAATTCTAAAAGACATTTATTTGAGGCAAACGTGTAAGAAATGATGACAAGTAGCTTTAAATTGTAAAAATATATTATTAGGGTAGGAGTGAATTCTTTCTTCTAGTTTTTATTTGAACTATAGGTTTTAAAATATTACAATTTTATTTCAAATTTTATTACATTTTTATTTCTTTTCACTTGTATTCAAAAATTTCAAGATTCATATTTTTAACCTTCATTTTTCATTGAATATTTAATTTCTATGCTTGGTGTTAATGTTTATTAATTAATTTAAAAAGATAAAATAACTTTCGTACTAATTAATTTTCACTATTTTTTTATATTATTATTAAACTAATTTAATATAATATTTATTAATTAATTTAAAAGATAGAACAATTATTAGTAATTAATTTTCACTATTTTCATCATTATTAAACTAATTTTAAAGTTGAAAGTATTACTTATTTTGAATTAGTTAAATAAAAGTTAATGTCAAAAGTCAGAAAGTACGCGTTAGCAAAAAACTTTAAATTAAAAGTGTAAAATATTAAAATATAAGAACAAACATAAAAACTAAAATAAAAAATTTAAAATAATAAAAGTAACATTTAAACTTAAAAACCATGTAAATAAAGGGATTATTAAAAAAGGGAAAGTGAAAACATAAATAGATAGCCTCTTCAATTTCATTCCACAGCTGTTTTGTTGTGTGGTTTGATTCAAAACGACGTCAAGAAAAAACAGCAACATAACCATGTGCAGCTGACACATCGTCAATGAACAACCGTTATAACGGTCGTTAAATTCTGTGGTGGCTGACCTAACCCTTAAAACAAGGCCAGAATTCCAAACTTTTGTTACCACTTTTGTCCCAAATCCAAAACATCAAAAATTACACCAAAAGCTGCTGCGTTCCAGCTCAGCAGAAAACGCTGCCGTTTTCTTAATCCAACTTTTAAGCATTCATAGCCATACCCCACTAAGTCATCTCATCCAACGGCCGCGATCTCTCTCTCGCTTTCATATTCACTCTCCGATTCTTACGGTAGGTCCAAGACGATGATGTCACTTCCGAAAATACCCATCCAACGTTCAAAATGCAGATTAGTGAGTGTTTGTGTCTTTTGAGCGAAAGACGAGGGTAGTTTTGTAAATGGGTAATTTGTATTTGAGAGAGATTTTTGAAAAAAGTGAACGGCACTCTACTCTCGAGTGGGCTTAGGAAGATACCTTTTCTGGCACAGTGCTGGTTTTTTGATTGCTTCGTCGTCTTCCTCGTCTTTCCCCAGCTCTGTTGTTTCCATTTTATTCCATTCCTTCTTTCTCTCTCTAATTCTTCTCTATTTCTCTCTCTTCCTTCGAGCTTTGCTCATGACTCGTCTGGTTTTTGGGGGCTGAGGTATATAACTTTGAAGACTGGAACCGAGGTTTAAGATCTAAAGATGCTCGATGGGATTCTCGGCCGAGGATTTACATCCAAGTGGTATTTTCTCCGATCTATTTTTCCTGTCTTCAATTTCATTTTTTTTTCTGAGTTTCTCGAGTTTTTAAACGATGGATGTTTTGTTTTCTTGATATTTGTAGCAAATCCTTGATTAAATTGACCAAAAGTCGGATCGATGTGATTCGGAGGAAGAAGAAAGCAACTCTGAAATTTCTGAAGAAAGATATTGCTGATCTACTCGCCAATGGGCTGGACATTAATGCTTATGGAAGGGTAATTTTTATTTTACTTTATTTATTTTTGTGTGGGAAAGAATTACTTCCTTGCTTCTGATCTGATTGTTGAATTGAAAATTGTTTCAATGCTTATAGGGTGTAAGCACAAAATAAGCAGTGTATGAAGGCCGTGATTTTTTTTTTTTTTTTTTTTCTGAATGATGTACTATTTATGTTGTGTTGTCCAAGTGTTTATTTATGCCTGAAAACCATATTTATTTTTTAACAATTTCCTTTTCCTTTTTCTTTTTTGTTTTTTTTTTTTTGTTTTTCTGAATGATGTACTATTTATGTTGTGTTGTCCAATTGTTTATTTATGCCTGAAAACCATATCTATTTTCTAACAATTTCCATTTCCATTTCCATTTTTGGTCTTTGATTTTGGAATTTTTGTTATTTCGTACGGACTTCTGTTTCTTTTTCTCTGATTATTATGCCAACTATGTTGGTATCTATCTAGTAATTGGCTCAAAGAAACTGTTGCTTTTGCTTGTGTTGTGTAAAAAGGCTGAGGGGCTTCTAGTTGAATTATCAATTTCGTCCTGTTACGATTTCGTGGAGCACTCATGTGATACTGTGCTGCAACATCTTCCGATCATGCAAAAGCAGAGGTATGAAGTCATGCTTATGTTTTACGGACAACCTTATTTTTTTCTTCTCTTTACTTACTTTATTTTGCTAATGTCTACATTTTAATATCTTGAAATTGTAACTGTGGGCGTCCCCTACCAATATAATACTGTGGTGAGGGTTGACAATTTGATTGAATTTCCAGTGCACCACATCGTTGTATGCTATTCTATGTATTCTTTTCAAATTCTGAACTAGATTGTCCAGTCCTAGGACATTAGTATGATATGCATCATTCTTTTGTACACTCTGCATTCCTTTGTTATGCTTGTCCAGTCCTAGAACTTTATTGTGCTTTATTGGTTTTGAGATGACATATTAATTTGAGGTGTCTGGCATGCGTGACGAAATCGAGCAATGGATGGATAGTAGGTTGGCTTTTGGTTGGTTTCTGGAGTTGGATAAAGTCTTTTCGATATCATATTAGCTGGGAGGATATGCTTATATCATTCAAAAGCACTTAGATAACTTCATGCCGTCCCACGATTGTTATTAGTTTCTGGTTTAGGGAGATTATATCATTGTACAAATTTGGTTTTTAACTTTATGTAGGATAATTTATGTTTGTTTGATTCCCTCTAATTTATCTTCTTTACAGGGAATGCCCTGAGGAATGTTGTGAGGCTATTGCCTCTTTAATGTTTGCTGCGGCTAGATTTTCGGATTTGCCAGAATTGCGTGAGCTCAGGCAAATTTTTCAGGAGAGGTTTGGGACATCTTTGGAACATTTGGAGAACCGAAAGGTAATAGAATTAACCAACTTCAGGTTTTTGGATCTTTCTTAATGAGACACCACTCACTAATTCTATTTCTTTAGTTTGTCGAGAATTTAGCTTCCAAGCCTTCCACGTTGGAGAAGAGAGTTCAGTTATTGCAAGACATTGCATTGGAGTTTTCAATTAAGTGGGATTCTGTGGGCTTTGAGAAGAGAATGTCCACTCCCCCAGCCTATGCTCAGGTGCACCCCATTTCTTTATTTCACTACTTTCTAACATGCAAGAAACGAGATTGAGCCCTTGAAACTTGAAAGCATCAAATTTTGAAGTTTGTAAAATTTACAGTTCGGTGGGTCTTTGGTCCTCTGCAGTTTAGTTGTCATACATTATAATTCTCAAGTTGTTCTGGGAAATTGTTAGATTTTTTGAACTTCCTGTCTCCAAATTCTGCAGGGCCTACCTAAAGATCGAGGGTCATACAATGCTGCAGTAGAAAAAAGTCCTCATGCTAAGGAAATTGATCCAAGAGTGGGGAAGGATGGTGGTGTTTCATACAAAGAAAATCTTGCGCATGCAAATGGCAGGCACAGATTCGTCAATCCCAGTGATAGTACCATTTCAGGAGGAAAAGAACTCAAGTTTCAGGCTAGGCAAGAATTACCTGGACATGGACACGAGAATAGAGTATATGACAAAGAAGAGACACTCGTGAAATTTGATGGCCGTATAGATCATTATGGAGAGAATAAAGGTTCCACAGTTAGTAAGCATGAAGCTAGAAATGGGAGAGTGAGTTCTAGCCCCAGAATTGGTAGAATGGGCAGCTCTTCTTCAAGTGAAGTACTGGGAGATGCAGATAATGGACTAGTTGTGCATAATGGCAGAGAACGGACAGTTCCAGATTACTTGAAGTCACCTTACAATATTCCAGGTCCTCCTATTAGTAAGCATGAAGCTGGAAATGGGATGATGGGCTCTGCCTTCAGAACTAGTAGAATGGGTAGTTCTTCTTCCAGTGAAGTACTGGGAGATGCAGATGATCGATCGGTTGTGCATAATGGCAGGGAGAGGACAGTTCCAAATTACTTGAAGTCTTCACCTTACAATAATCCAGGTCTTGCTCCTAGTGATGCAGGATTGCAGTTAAAGAGTGACATTAAAGAGCCATCATCTGGTACTGCTCATACTGGGCACAATGGAGGAGTTTTGATATTTAAGAGTGATTTAAAAGAATCATCATTTGGCAATACTCAGACTGGGCATGGATATGCAGTCCTACAAGGGAGGGCCGAGGAGGATAAACAGAATTTGAAATCCAGCTACAACAGTATCCTCCCGCCTCCATATGTAAAAGCGAACTCTAGAAAGAAGGATCACAAGGATAGGAGCCATTCGGAACTATCACGAACAGGCCATGACAACAATTTCATCTCAACGGATCCTCAGAAGCCTGTCAAGTCAGAAATGACTGCTGCTGTCCTCCAATTAGAACCCCGCCATTCTGACCATGAGAGGCAGGTTACTAGTCCTATGAGGGCAAGTAGTCGTGGTGGTGAGATGGATCATGTCTTTGGTGCTCGAATACCTCCTGATGCTCTGCCGAAACCAAGATCGGTGCGGAGAAGGCACCATAAGCCACGTTCTAGTCATACAGTTGATGACAATGCTGAGGACATTCGAATGGTGAGAAAAAAGTCGAGAAGTAGTAGGAGAAGGGATGATAAACGAGGCTTGCAGCTGTTAGTAGATGAACAGGAAAATGAAAGGGATGAAGAAGAAAGGATAATAGACAAGCTTTTGATACATTACAGTAAGAAACCTTCATCCTTTGAGCCAGGAAAGATGAGAAGGAAACCTAAAAATCATCTTGCTCTTGAAAATGGTACTGATGCTGCGAAGTCCCCTTTGAATCTAATTAGCAGAGATGGGGCTGATAAGCATGCAGATACAGTTCCTCCACCAGCACGATCAGCTTCCCTACCTCATGAACCTCTGGGTCCATCAGAAGCAACCAAAGTATTTACTCGGGCTGCCTCCTTTCAACCAGACCGATCAAGTGCAGCTAAACATGTTCATCCTAAATTACCTGACTACGATGATTTGGCTGCCCGATTTGCAGCCTTGAGAGGAAGGTAAACCATTTCATTATACCCTTTCCATATCTCGATCGCCCAGGAACCGGTGATGCACCCATAAATCAAGCATTCTAAGTGTCTCTCTCTCTTTCAGTTGCTTCTCACACGAACTTTTTCCCATTTCTCATTGTATAGCCCTTGCGTGTTTGTGGGCTGCATCTCGTGGTATCTCCCATCCATAAAGTCTCCATTGCTTTTTGAAGATTTATACTGTTAACCTGTAATAGCGAGTGTGACTACAAATTTCAAATGATACAGATGTTGATAGCTAAAAATGTAAGATCAACCCAACCCCATTCCTGAGTTGAGATCGCTAGTGTTGTGCTTCATTCATACTTTTAGGTTGCCTGCTTACACAATACATCCAGAAGTAACATTTTTTCCCCTCCTTTTTGTTTTTAAAGTTTAATTAATTTATTAAAAAAAGTGTCTTGATCCTGAATTTTCCATCCCATATACTGCTGTCGCTTCTTTCAAGTCTTAAACATTATGGGACCAAACTTGGTATTCTTGCAGACATTTTGGTTTTATTTTAAAGATTTAACATCATTGACATTTGACCATATTCTCCAGCCAAGGTTTTTTCTTGGTTGAAAACTGTGTTAGTTAAAAGACCTTTTTGACCTCAAATGTAACTGTGAATCCTCCATCTCGTATACAGAACATAAAAAGCCTTCCCATTCGTCAGTCCTACTTCCCCACAGCATAAGATTCCCTCTGACCTCTCTCTCTCTCTCTCTCTCTCTCTTTCTATTTGTTATCAAATGTAAATGACTAGTTCCCGCCAAAAAATTAACCCCTCTTTCTCCTCCCTTTAGTACACCTTCATATTTACCGCCTTCCCTTCAAGTTTCAACTACTTCATAGTAGAGATTCAAAGAGTGAGAAAGCTTAAGAGAGGAGAGATGCAGGGAACTTCCAAGGTTATATTGGGAGCTACACTGATAATGGTGGTTAGCCTTGCCATTGTGTTGGGCCTCATTCTTGTGTTGCTTGCTGAGCTCTACTGCTCTCTGTTACTCCGCCGCCGTAGGCTTCGAGTTGCACCACCCACCACTACCTCCGACACCTCTGCTGACCCCGTCGTAACTGCCACCAACATTTCTCAGTCTCAGCCTTCAGCTCCTCGCAGGGACAACAACCGATCAGCCATTTCTCTCAGCAGCTTGTACGCTCATGGCGTTCTAAGTGCTCCCAGAAACTTTCTTTTCCCCACTGTCCCTTGTGTTAAAGACAACAATGTAGATGATGTAGCTGAACCTGATTCAAAGTGCCAAAGCTCTCAACCTCATCGGGTTATCGACATTGACACCCATGAATCATCCCTTAGCCCTCATCAAATCGGCCTCATTTCCACTCCATCTCACCCGCCATCGCCCATTATCTCACCCTCACCTGATCTGTCCATTTTGAAAGCTTGTGTTCAGAGTAAATTAAGCCCTGCCATTGCCTATAATGACAGTTCTTCCAATGGCAGTGACCATTTTATGTACATTTCAAACCCCATTTATGACAATGACGCAATCAGGCCAAGCAGAGGTGACACCCCATTTGAAACGCCAAATTCCTCTCCCTCCAGATTGGAAAAATGTAGTTCTTCTGAGGAAGATGAGATTGTAGCATCTCCTTCAAGTACAATTCATTCACTCCCTAACACGCCTCCTTTAACACCCATGAAGAAGCTCCCAGCCGAGGCTTGTTCGGTTACATTGAGAGATGCCAGGTCCTTGGGGAATTCTGGGAGTGATTCTAACACCAACAATGGTCTGTCATCTTCCTCCTCTGGTTCTCCCTGTACCTCACCTTCATGGTGAATGCAATTCAATGGCAAGTTTAGGTCTAGTGTCATGTCAGAGCTATCTTTACAGCTTTGTTGTCAACTTTCTATGGTGGGTATGTATCGAATGTGGTGATGAAGAAGAAAGCAGTAAGTTTCTCAAAGCATTGGCCTGAGCATTGCACGGCCATCTAAGCCACGCCTCTGTACCACCAACCATAAAGTTATCTAGATTTTGCAAAATTTGTTCTTTTCCACTTGTTTGTGTTGGTAATGGAAAGTAGTTGAATTTCTAGCAGACAATATCTTCTAAGAAATTATAAATAAATCACAAGCAATCCCATTTCATATATAAGCTCGTTGAATCAATGAAAGGAAACAGAGAAGACAAAACTCTGATATTGATGTTTCACCTGAGGTTTTGCCCCTGTGTTTCTTGTGAGTAGTGATTTTGCTGGAGGAACTCACGAGTTGTGAAGAGTGATGAACAAAAGAATCCATAAAGAAAACAAAGAAAAGGAAAGAAATAATCGCTGTTTTTGAGGGACCTCGAATGCAGATTTCAATGCACTGTGCATAGAAAATGGAAAACAAAAACAAAAAAGAAAAAGGAAGTGTTTCTCTTTGGCCGTTTCTCGGCCATTTCGATAAGGACGACTTCTCTGTTGGGGTGCGGACAAGAGACGAGAAGCTTCACTTTCTGCAACCACCAAATTCATTAGGGGAAAAAAAGTGCAACCATTTTTATTTTTATTTGCGTTGGAACTTTTAAATTTGTTATTTAGCGTTCCAATTGATGCTTTTGAATTTGTAATATAATAAATTGTTCTGGATGTAGCTAGCGCACTAATAAATTTTTGTATTAATTTTTTATTATTTACAAATTCTATTTATCTTTATTTATTGGTTTCATAACAGTAACATTGACGATTTTTTTTTTTTTTAATCTAACATCTCCTTATAATGTTAATCACCATTATAATAAATATAAGGTTATAATACCATGTTGGTCCTTGTACTTTGACAATTATTCAATTTTATCTTGTAATTTTAAATGTCTTGTTATTTTGGGTAGAAATTAGGATAAATTTGACACACAAATTATAATAATATATGAAAAATCTAGATTGTGTGATAGAAGTCTATCGTGATGTATTGCTGATAGACAAATCTTTTTTCAATATTCGTAAATAACTTAATATTTTTTCTTATAATAATTTTCCTTAAAATATTCTCCATTTTTTTTCCAAAATATGTATAGCTCAACTACACACCATTAGCATTTAGGGTTAAAAAACCTTATATTATGATAATGTTTTAAGTGAGAGAGTAGATGTCTAACCTTATGTTGTTTAGAAAGAATATTTCAGGGACTTAATAGTCTATTTTTTTAAAAGGAATTACTTTATAGAAAATTATTAAATTAAGATTCATGAAAATTATATAGTTCAAATTAATTTTATAAAATCCATAAACCATCTAATTTGCATAAATTCAATGAATTTTGATTCTTTGAAGCTAACTTGATGTAGATAAAATTGTAATCCAATCCATCCAACCGATCAACACAACTTCGATAATATTAGATTATCCGTGTCAAAAAGAAAAGGAAAACCAAACTTAGATAAGGTTGATCATATTATTGATACAACACCGCATAAACTATAAATACCATAAAGTTTTGGAATGTTTGAAGAAATCTAAAAACTTGGAAGGCCAATATTAAAAGTACGTATGACCCCACTTTACCCCTGTAATGATTTCTATTCGCTGCGAAACTCACCCCACAATAGTTAGAAGTTCGGACCACATTCCCATATCTCATATCTCTTAATTTCTACAAAAGCTTCTACGCATATATCTTAATTAAATAGGTTTAGTTACAAAATTATCTTCAACTTTTTATATATATATATATATTTCTTATGAATAGTCTAATGAGATAAAATATTACACAAAAATATAGTTCAAATATCTAAATCATCCTCTACCCATTTTAAAAGTTTTAGAAAATAATAATAGAAAAATAGAAATAAGAAAAGACACATATACAAAAGAAAATATATTATATTCATGCTCATTAAATGGTTTTTGTTAGCAACAATTAGACTCAATTGCGAAAGCGATTATCACAAATGGATTTTAGCAAGATAATTAAATCAACAAGATACATATGGTAAAAGAAATGAACACTTGCTGATTCCATGATAAATATTCAAAATTCTCCAAATTAATGTTTTCCAATCCCAATACTGTATATTCTTCAATACGCCCTTTGATGATATAAGGACTTGTTTAATTCAATAAATTAAATCTTGAATTGACAGAGAGTGTGTTATTCTTTAGGAATCAATAACCATGTAGAGATTGAGTGAGTCTCATGACATAGGGTTGGCAACGGGGGCGGGGCGGGATGGGTGGAGGTTCCCTGTCCCCGCCCCCGTGGGGGGAACTTACCCCTATCCCCGCCACATGTAGGCAGGACGACGCCTAGGCCTGGGATTGCACGTGGGGGAAACGGGTCTATCTGCGAGATAAAACGAAAGCGAGATGGGGAGAGCAAGCAAGACTGTGATAGAGAGTGAGATTGCGAGTTCAATGCATGACCAAATTACTGCCAATAAGTAGAGCGAGACAGAGAGATAGCGAGAACGAGAGCGAGAGCAAAAGTGAGACATATATATAAATGAGGGGTTGGGGATAAATTAGGGCGGGGTAGGGGCAAGGATACCCTCCTTGTCCCCATACAGGTACCTGGAGAATGTCTTCAGTTTGACCCCCATCCCCGGTCAAACCGGGGATTCGCCAACCCGATTGGGGCGAGGCCCTGCAGGTTTTTTTGCAACTCTATCATGAGACAAGAATTATCTATCAAGTATATATATAGGCAATTGCCTCACACTTCGGGCAACTACCTACTAACCAGTAACTTAAGTAACTACCCACATCCCGGGTAACTACCAACTTCCTACTACATGGATAACTACCCATGATAACTTAGTAACTACCCACATTCTAGGTAACTATCAGCTCCCCACTACATGGATAATTACCCATGATTAATCTTTCTATTTTACCAACTTCATGTAACATCACTCAAACTTATAAATTTTACGATATGAGATAGAGGGGTTTATGCACGATAATTGTTTCTTCAATACTACACCAATCATCACCATGTGTACAACAATAACAATTATGAATTACTTATATTATATGAATCAATATTATAAATCAAAATTTCTAACCGTTTTTTTTCCAAACTATTTTATTTTTTAAAATCAAAATTTTGAAAAAATATACTATATTTAGGCGCATTAAATGATTTTTTTTCTAAAACTCACACATGAAAGTCATGTGGGCTTAATACATAGTATAAGTGACGTTTATTTCTAAATTTTGTTTTCAATTTCAAATATGTATGAGTTTATTTTAAATAATTTGAGAATGTCATCTATCTTAGTATAATTTACATGTGTATATATGATAAAGTTTGTGTAATATATATATGAAAAATTATTTTAAATGACAAAGCTGTTAAAAATATTTAGAAACAATAGCAAAATATCACAGTCTACGATAGATTATTATCTATATCTATCAGATAGACATAGATAGTAGTCTATTGAGATCTACCGCGGTCTATTAGAGATAAATGATAAACTTTTGCTATATTTGTAAATATTTTTTTCATTTTCCTATATTTGAAAACAACCCTATATCTTATTAGAAACGAGACCAAAATTAAAATATACAATATATTTTATATAACAACCTTAAATTTATACATATTCTAAATACATTTGGAATGAATCTCATATATATTTGAAATAACATTGCATATGTTTGAAATCAACCTTGTATACATATATAAAATACAAAACACAGATGATAAGAATATTTATAATCATAATTATGCATTAAATATAATCCACCGATATTAGAGGTTCTAAATTTTAAGTCAAAATTTGAAATCTATAAAAAAAAAAAATTGTGGCAAATTTGTAACTAATTGGAAAAAACATATTCTTAAAAAAACAAAAACTACTAAAATCACTATCTGAAATCTTTTTTTTAATACAAATGGACAAATTTGTAATAATTGGAAAAGAGATCCTTTATAAACAAAAATTATTTTTTTTAATATTTTAATTATAAAATAATACAAAAATCAAATATGAGAGAGAATGTAACTATCGTATTTCTTAATTTTAGGAATATATACTAAATTAGTTAATAAAAAAATAAAAAATCATTAAATGACAACTCAAATTTAATGATGATATATAGTGTAATTAATGTTTGTTCCAAAAATAAGATTTCAAAATAATTAATACTAAATTCAGATTGATTTTTTTTTAATATTTTAATTATAAAATAATAAAAAAATTATATATGAGAGATAATGTACCAAATGTTAAAATTGTCCCAAAGTTATGTAAAAATCTAGTTTTAGAATATAATTAAAGTTTAGAACATTTATGAAATATTGCTTGTGACTTGGTTAATTCCCTAAATCATTCTTCTATAAATCGGTCTTTAAAATTGTGTCTATTTAGTTTTAAATTTTTTTAAATTTCTAATATGTCATTAATCTTCAATTTTATGTTTAATATATATTTAATTCAAAATTTTTTAAAATTAATTAATCTATAAGACAAATAAATTTAAATTTTATGTCTAATGAAATGACTACGAACTTACAATTTTGTAACTAGCATATTCGTATATTTGAATAAATTTGAAACTTCTGACTAAATTTATAATTTAAAAAGGAACTTTCTGTATATGTAAATTTAAAAAAGAACCGTCTATAAATATAGCCTAAATAAATAGGTCTAATTACACAATTGTCTAAATTTATCTACTTTTTTACCTAAATAGTCTAATATGCTATTATTTTACACATAAGTTTGACCCAATTTACTTTTTCAGTCCTCCTAATCATTAAACTTTTTAAATGAAAAATATATAATACAGTAATATGAAAAAATATGTAAGATTAGTTTTTGCGATTATAAACTTCCCAAAACGACTTTCTTTGAAAAACCTATACAAGGAAGGAAATTTTATGCAAGAATTTGAAAATGGTTGCCCTTAGAAATGAAAGCAAAAATCGGCAAGAAACTTTGAACGAGTAAACAAGGTATATTTGATATACAAGTACTATATATTTGAATTTTCTAAAAATAAACTAGGGAATATTTAAAAAATGCATGAACACAATAATTTGTGCAATATATCGTTTTATATACTGAACAATATAGACAATGTACATTTACATTTTCTAGTAGATTTGTGAACACACCAACAAAAAAAAAAAAAATCATGGTATATGTGATGTATATTTACATTTTCAAGAATATTACCAGTATATTTGACATATACTTGAGTTCTCAATAGAGAGATGATCAATTTTCAACTAGGAGTATGGAAGAAAATAAATAAAATCTTTTAAAATGAAGGAAACATTAATTTAGAATATAATGCATTAAATGAATATCAACCAAAGTTAATAAATAACAAAAACGAAGTCAAAATTCGAAAATGATGTTAACAAGGAAGAAAATAAATATTTCAAAACTTTATTAATGAGAGACAATGTAATTAATGATATTTTGAAAAATGAAATCCTTATATAATTAATAGTAAATAAAAAATAATATATTTTTAGAGAAATTATTGTAAATAGAAAAAAATGAAACTATTTACATAAATAGAAAATTTTACTCAATGGACCACAAGCCCACTACAACCAATGTGAAGTTCCAAAAAAGTCCACAGTTGGAAAAAAAACCCAAAAAATCTAGCTAATTCGTATCCGTTTTAATTACTCGCGCATTGAAGAAAACGGAAAGAAAAAGAAAGCGTGAAGGGTTTCGAACTTTTCGTCCAACTCTTCATCTTCGTCGACTTCTGAAAGGAAAATTGAGAGCGAGAGTGAGAGTGAGAGGGCAAGAGTGAGAGTGAGAGAATGCGAGAGAGAGCGAGAGTGAGAGAGTAAGAGTGAGAGAGAGAGCGAGAGAGATAAGAGTGATTGTGAGCGAGAGCGAGACATAGATAGAAGTTTATCACCGTCTATCGTGATAGATAGAGATAAAACTCTATTTCTGTCCATCACTGATAGACAGTGATAGACTTCTATCTCTCTCTATCAATGATGCATGAAGATAAAGTGCACATGAAAAAGATTATAATAACACGGATAGAAGTATATCATTGTCTATTGTGATAGATTTCTATCATTGATAGACATGGATGGAAGTCTATCACTGTCTATTGTGATATACAAAGATAGATTTCTATCATAGATAGACATTGATAGAAGTCTATCATCGTCTATCGTGATATACAAAGATAGATTTCTATCATAGATAGATATAGATAGAAGTTATCACCGTCTATCAGTGATGGACAAAAATAAAATTCTATTTTTGTCCATCATTGATAGACAGTGATAGACTTCTATCTATGTGTACTAATGATGTACGAAGATAAAAAGTTTACATGAAAAAATATTATAATAAGACAGATGAACTTACAGATAGACATAGATAGAAGTATATCGTCGTCTAAGTTTCGCTCTTGTCGCTCTCTCTCGCTCTCACTTCCTTTCCTCACTCACAATCACTCTTATCTCTCTCACTCTTGCTCTCTCACTCTCGCTTTCTCTCGCTCTCGATTTCTCTCGCTCTCGCTCACCAGAATTGGTCGTGTCAAAGTTTGAAAAAGTTACAGAGAGCTCATCCCCGGTAAGTTCGAACCTATTAGAAATGCATGAAAAAAACACAGAAAAAAGAATCCAAGAAAATAAAGAAAAAGGAAGAAGACAAAATTTAGAAACGAAAAAATGAAAAAGAAAAAGAAAAAGAAAAACGTTGCAAAACAAAGAAAATAGAAGAAGAATGCATTTAGGGTTAAAGTGGTAAATTTACACAATGATGACATAAGCAGAAGGCCAATTTTCGTGTGTTTTTGAAATTGAGGCCAAATTTTATTTGGGCCTCCATATTTAGGCCATCCGTACAAATTCCTCATCCCTTATAGATAGTGATGGATAGTAATCTATCGCTGTCTATCAAGGATAGATAGTGATAGATAGTAGTCTATCATTCTTTATCACAATGATAAGGTAAAAAAACTATGCTTAGTATTTTATGTCTTTAAATCTTATAAATTGTGGAATAAAAAGAAGGATTGACATTGATAGATAGTAGTCTATCACTGTTTATCACTGATAGTCAGTGATAAACTAGTAATATTGTCTACCACGATCTATCACTGTCTATCAAGGATAGACAGTGATAGAAGTCTATCGCTATCTATCAGGGATAGACATAGACAGTGATAGAAGTCTATCACTCTCTAACCTAATTATAGGTAAAAAAAAACTCTGTTGTAGTCTTTCTTATTTTAAGTTTCATAATGTCAGATGTTAAATGTTTTTGCTTGCTTGTTATATTATTATTGATAAAAACTCTATCAGTGTCTATCACAGTGATAGTCTTTATTCATACTTTGTTTTATATCTGACATATCGTCTTAATATATTTTTTAAATAGGTGGAACATGAGTTAATAATGAATGACCAGCAAAAGAATCTGAGGATAATTGTGTATCTAAATTTAGATATACTACAAATGATACAAAAAAAAAAAAAAAAAAAAAAAAA
>QLSR01000206.1:1917558-1954321 GCA_031780015.1 Citrullus colocynthis
AAAAAAAAAAAAAAAAAAAAAAAAAAAAATTAGATGAAAAAACTTTAGGTAGTTTTAGGAATGGTCTTTTTGGCCACTTTCTTGATATTAAAATGTCCAGAGTACCCACCTAGTTCCTAAACTACTTGATTTGAAAAGACATATAGATTTACAGAGCAAGAGCGAGAATGAGAGTTGGTCGCATCGAAGTTTCGCTCTTATCGCTCCCGCTCTCGCTTCCTTTTCTCATTCACAATTAATCTTATCTCTCTCGCTCTCTCTCTCACTCTTGCTCCCTCACTCTCTCTCTATCTCCCTCTCAGTCATTAGTGAGATGAAGTGAACCTGTTTCAATCGATGAAGATGCTGAGGATTCGAAGCTGATGAAGATACCGAGGATGCCAATTAGACAAGGAGGTAATCACGCGCGATCTTTAAATGACGAGGGTAACATTGGAATTTTTTTAACAAAATGCCGTAGAACCGAACAAAATCCTATTCTCACTTTTTTTTTTATTTCTGTAAATATTTTCAATTTTTTCGTATTTTTGAAAATACCACATATTTTTATTTAAAAATATTACCAAATCAAAAGATGAGAGAAAATCTATTAAAGGGTTAAAAATGTCAAAAAAATGTTGGTGAAAGTTATTTATAAAATATTATTAAATTTTATGACATTTTTAAAAATATTAGTTATATAATAGGCTAACCCACTAAATCTTGTCTTGAAAAAAAAAATAATTAGAGACTAAATAGATATGAATGTCTACATTTAAGGCCCGATATTATAATTTATTGTATGTAAATTATAACCATAATGTGTTTGAAAAGGTATCCTCACCATTTTCATTAAGGTCATGTTTACTACAGGGAAAAAGTAATAAATGAATGGTAATCAAAGTGAGCCTCGATTAGTTACGTTTGTTGTTGTTTACCCTATGTTCTGCACTTGTACTAACATGTGGGGACCTACTGCCCAATCTATAATAGAAAAATGCGAACTAATTGAAGAGTTTGAAGATGATCAATCCGCTTGCATTTCAAAATTACGTTATCGCTATTATTACTATTTAGGGTCAAACGATAACAGTTACGATAATAGTAAACGTGACAAATTCATAATTCTAAGTAAATATGATCAAAATCAATCCAATTTCACTTGTAATTCTAACCCATTAGGATTGATATATCAATAGAATTCCATTACGATTACACTAATTTTCATTATAAATTGATAAACATGCATAATTCTATTGCCATTCCTTCTCTCCTTACATCATTTCAATAAAAATATCCTTTTTTTTTTTTAGAATATTTTCTTCAAATTAATATCCATTAGGGTGTGTATACTGTTATTCTTCTTTTAAAAGAAGTAATAATTTAATTGACCAACGTTTATGTATGAGATGACTTTTGTCATATTTGGTGTCATTAGAATTACATTTTTTTTTCTTTAAAATAAAGAAAAATTAAAACAATTTCTAATTACATCAACTTTTAGGATTAAACATGTTTGTTCATAAAACTAAAAACAAAGTTTTGATACTTACTTGTTGTAGCTCAAAATTGAACCAATTTCTTTGATGATTCATCACGAACACTTTGTGGACCACCACAAGAGTTTTCCTTATTATTCTCTAGCCTCGGAATGGATTATGAGAACCAAATTGTGACGAATTGGGAGCAAAATGACGGCTATGGAGAGTTTTTGGGAAGATGAGAGTTTGAGAAAATTTCCAACAAAATCCACTATTTCACTCACTCATTTTCATTCTCCCAATCTTCTATATATATATAGAGGAAAACATGCAAATAAATTTACAACAAATTTGACACCAAATTAGTTATAAATTAAGTGGACTAAGAGGTGCTTAAAGGTGGTACAATATTGCTTGAGAAAAAGTCACCTCCTACTTTGATTTATACGAAATGAATTTCTAAAATTCATAAATGAATCTTTTTTCCTTAAATATAATTAATTAAATTAATTAATTTGAAATAATAAAAAATATTAATTAAACAATTTAAATAATATTAATTTAATATTAAATATAAAATTAATTCAAATAATTAATTTTTAAATAATTAATTATATTAAAATAGTATTAAATTACTAATTTTTTTCACTAATCCCGACATTTTCCAATCAGATGAATCTCTATTTATGTGAACAATATTTAAATATTTTCCAACTCTCCATTTTTGTTTAATTCATAATTAAACAAACAAAACGTAATATTTACTCCCTAGAACGTTTTCAAATTCCCTCATCACACTGTTCTAAAGTTTAGTCCATGAGCTAACAAGGGGACCTAATGAACCTATAGATCATGAGCTCCAACGATTCAAAATTAACCGACTAAACTGTTTAACCTAACTAATTAACATTCGTTAACTACGGACACTCCACTATAGCTTAGTAGCTGTACTCTCCTCACTATGGATATATTTTTGTCCACTTGATATAACCATGATTAGTAAGTGTATCATTCACAAGTTGTTCGTAATTCCAGCTGGGTCAAAATTACCATTTTACCCCTGTAATTACATTTTGTTCTTTAAGTCCCATTGATCCTTTAATGAACAATTAGTTTGTGATCCAACTACTAAACCAAGTCCCTCTTAGGCCAATAAGAGGGTGGGCGCCGTGTTCAAGATTCAGAGTTAGTACTTAAGGGAACAACTTCTCTACTAACCTTGAATTAGGTAGGAGTGAGTTCCATCTCGCAAGACTATGTCTCCAGCTGTCTATTTAGTTTTATCCTTAAAATGGTAGACTTATTGAGTTAGCAAACTTGGACCACTCTCACCTATGCAGATTAAAGGATAATCCCAAATAAACAGGAGTTCATAATTATCTCAGGATTAAAATCGAGTTACCTAAGTCATCAAATTGAATTATATTTATTAAATATGATTTAATATATATTAATTTTAATTAATATTAATATTATTATATTATTAATTAAAAATAACTCCTACGTAGTAGGGAGTTATTTTTGGCTTCTCTCTCTCACAGTTTTTACGTAGAGGGAAGGGGAGTTACAGAACGAATTGAGGAAACAAAAGAGTTCTGTAAAAATCAAGTTTTTCCCTCTCCAATTTTCTCTCTTCTTCCTCAAGAAATTACTCCCTCACCAAAATCCATTGAGAGCCCACAACTCATTGATTCTTCTTTCTAGAGAATAGTAAGGAAGGTTTTGTGGTGGTGTTCCAAAGAATAAGAGCTACTGCTTTGGTTGGAGATGTTTTTCCTTAGTTTGTGAGTTGGTGAGAAGTTTTGTTTCCACATGGAAGACAATCTTCAAAAGTAGGAAACCTCTAACCCTTAATTCTTCTCTATGAAATGCTAATTATTTTGTTATTTATCCAAGTTGCATGTTCTTTGTAATTTATGTTTTCCAAAAGAAATTTAATGGCACACGACGATCACTCGCTTCCGCTGGGAATTTGATTTCTTCAATCACTGTCTATCACGGATAGACAATGACATTTTGCTATATTTGAAAATTTTGTTCGACAGTTTTGTAATTTAAAACAATTACCCTTACTCAATAATATAGGAAAATTATTTTAAATGACAAAACTGTTGAAAATATTTACAAACAATAGCAAAATGTCACAGTCTATTTGCGATAGATCGCGATAGACTACTAGTTGTGTCTATTATGATACACATAGACATAGATAGTAGTCTATCACAGATAGATAATGAAAGAGGACAAGTAGAGGCACCCTGTTAGGACCTTAGTCATTGATTATTGGCACGATTGGATCGGGAGCCTTGCACCAATTGGGCTAGGGCGTGTGCGTGTCTCAACCCTACCATGAGAATGTAGGTCAAGACATTCCACAAAAGCGAAGTTGGTGCAAGCAAACACGTCAATATGCCTAAAGCAAGCGCGTCAACATGTATAAGCAAGCAAGTCGACATATGTTAAGCAAGCATATCGACACATATCAAGTAAGTACGTTGACATGCGGAAGAGAAAGCATGCCGGTACTGAAGCAAGCACCTCGACATGCATAAGCAAGCATATCGACATAGATAAACAAGCACCTTGACAGATGCAAGCGAGCACGTCGACACTGGTCAGAGAAAAGGCCATGAGTAAGAGGCACGATGTGATCGAGGAAAATGATACATCATTTAACACAGCAAAAATGAAGTACACGGGAGTGCAAAGTTATGACAAGAGTGAGTTAGAAGTTTTAATGGTGTTAAAAAGATCAACGACACGCTTTTCGAGAACTAGGTCGGGTCTCGAGTCATTGCCCCAAAAATTAGGGTTCCATTATGAGTTTTGACAAACAACTCAGAAGTCAAGTGTATTAAAGTGAAAGACGCAAGCCTGTCAAATTTTGTGAGAATTAGAGTTGAAACGGGCACTCCATGACAACGAGTGACGTTTTGTCAATTCCTACGTGCAAGCTTGCCAAAAAAGAAAATGTTTAGAATGTACTATAGGGGAGAGGTGTGGTGTTGGCTCTCCACCACCCTGAGGCCCTAAGGCCTAAGCGACCTACCACATGGTACATGAGTGTGTCATGGCGTGGGCGAGTGTCGTGGGACGAGTGTCTCAGGCATCTTCTTGTGAGGAGGAGGAACTCAAGGACAGTGTCGAGTGGCATGGGTGTGTCAACATTGTGCCTTCTCGAGTGGACTAGAGGTTGCTACATATGGTCAGGGATCGGTACAGTATCCTTAAAGACATGGTACGGTTGCAAGTGTTGTCATGTCGAGATAATGTTCGAGTTGGTGGATGTTTGGTTAGTCCTGGTAAATACGAGCGACTTGAGGGCCGGTTCTCGATAAACATGTCCATATACGAAATGAAGTTTTATGTCATTAGGATGACATTATCGGATACCAGTAGGCACTCGATAAGCGTTGGAAAGCTAGTCTTGGCTCGCTCAGAAGCAAGACTTATCTCGGTTAGCAAGTTAAGTAAGTTCATGACTCGAGATGTGGTAGGATGCTTAAAGTTGGCTTGATAAAGTAGTTCTAGTCTTGTGAAAGGTCAAGGCTCATCCCAGTAAAGTCCCGTCATGATGGGAGAAGTGGGACAACCGAGTGGTCGAGAACTAAGTTGAAGGAAAAGATATGTTTTGTCCAGTCAATATAACTTAGCCAAAGTGTAAAGGTAAGGTTAAGCCGGAGCAATTGGTTAAGGGGGTTGAAAGTGTTGATGTAAGCCCAACTTTTATTTCAACATTCTTGGAAGGAATGGCAAGCAAGTAGGTGGGTAGTTGAGATGGAGGTGGCCGAGAGCCCTTGACATGGAGTGGTCGTGTAGTGTGTGGTAGGTGTATGGTAAGTGTATGGCCGACAAAGGGGGCTAAATGTTGAAGCATGTGTGGGAGACCTTGAGTAGCTGAGCCACCAAAAGTGTGTGTGATGCATTTTGCTTGGTAAGCCATGCGTTCATGTTGGTAAGCTTGGTGGAAGGCTTGATGCATTGCTTATTGGGCAAGTGGGCTAGGTGTTTATGAGCTTGGCAATGTTGGTTAAGGTAAGTAAGAGGGTGTAATGCATTGAGGCTATGCATCCAAGAAGGCCTGTAAGGCTCATGCATGGTGGCTATGCGTCCAAGCTAGGCGTCCTAGTTGGCCAAGGGGGAGGGGGGGTTGCGTGCATGGGTAGCCGAGGAAAGTAGCCAACTAACCTCAAAAGGATGTGTAGAGAAAGTCTTGCCCAAGGATGCGTCCACCATTCCTTCTTGATTAAGCAAAACCTAGACTTAAGTGTTAAGCAAGCTAAATTAGGTGTCAAATTGAGGTTAAGTGTGATATGGGCTTGCATGCAAGCATGAGGTGGTGAGCTAGGAGATTGCATGCAGATTTCTGTGAAGTCTATAAATAGAAGGGTCAGTAGATGAGGTTGGTGTGTGCAAACCACTCATGCTATATGTGATTTTCTTCCACCAAATTGTCCTAAATTGAGTCTAGTTTCACTGAGAGGGTTGCCAGGAAGAAACTCCATGAGGAAGAACTTGGATTTCATCAACAACTCAAGCTTGCTCTGGCTATCAGGTAAACTAGAGCAAAGTGGGAAGATTTAGTGATATTTGGCGGAGGAAGAGAAGTTAAAGGCTGACATTTTGAGGAAAGCTAGCTAAGACAATTATCTACACGTTTGTAAGAGGAAGAAAGTCTAATTTTGGCTAGAAACATTACGTTTGGCAATTGGAAGTGAAGACATTGTTTTTTAGGCTGTCGGGTGCGTTTTGAAGAAGTTGTGTGTCACACCCTGCCCTGAGCCACCCCTTTGTAGGCCGAGACATAGCTGGACAGTGGAAATCAACCCTCTTGCGATGCCTACCATCAAATCTTTACCTTCCCCAATCCATCATGTGCAACAGGAATAAAACTAACTCATAATAACAATTATTAATACAACTGTTTAACCAGTTTGTTTACAAAAGACATGTTCCTAGTTCCTTATTTAAACTGTCGTCTACAGCTAAGTGCACACTATTTCTTGGCAGACCTTGACTTCGAACAGCAACGAAAACTCTACTGTTACCTGGAAAGAAAAACACAAGGAAAGGATGAGCTTGAATGAAACCTAGTGAGTGATTGAATAAACTAGGGTTCAACCAACTCTTTCAGCATTATAATAATAATCATAATTCGTAAAACGAATAAAGCGTAAAATAAATCTACAATTAAATCAAGCTTGTACTTAAACTTCCCCCGTAGGGTTATCCTCAGAATCATCTTGTCCTGCTAGCACCTCCGACACTGCAATCCTGACTGGTTTTTCCTCGTTGGTTAACCCGACTCAACTAAACTCATCATTTATGTATCCATCTGTCCTCTATGTTTTCCTTATGTGCACATAGTCTTACCTTTGAGGCTTAGGAACTAGGCTCGTCGGACTCCTGACCATCCCCTTGGGGGCTCAGAAACTAGGATTCGGTGACCTCCTGACCATCCCATGAGGAAATTTTCCGCCACAAGCTCAGAAACTAGGTCCTTTCGACCCTCTGACCATCCTGTGCAATGTCAAATCCTAGTCCCAGCCATGACCGTCAATGTCAATGCCTTCGCAAGTTTCTTTGGCATTGGAAACCTAATATGTCCATCGATGCCTTCGTATAATCCTTCAACATCGAAGTTAGTATCTAATATCCAACAAGCTCGATATACTATGTACTTTATTCAGTAACTTGCCTAGCATGCATACTATATCATGCTATCATGTTCGATATAAATTATCCAATACCTCACCATAGCATGCATTAACATTGCATAATCATGCTATCAATTATAAGCTCATAGGCATGCTATTAACAAGTATTTATAGAGAGTATAGTTTAGTTCTTTCACGAAAAGAAATCAATCACTCACAGTGAAAGTTGTTGTCTGACTTTGTTTCAGTTTCGAACTTCCTCAGCTTCTCCCGAGCTTCTGGAACTAAAGAGACAGCAATCTGGAAACTTTAGAAACCCTAAAACAGCTCAGTTGGACGCAGAACACTACTTCTGGATGCAGGGAAGACCAATTCTGGATGCTGGACAACCCTCAGCTTCCCCACACAGCTTAGTTGAACGCCTAGCTCAGCCTTATGGACACAAACAACTCTCTGACCAACAAAAGAACAACACTTGGACGCCTACTGACCCTCCTTGGATGCAATCCCTTTCTTCCAACCTTCTTTCTCTCCTTTCTCTTAAAGAATTTTCGAATATCTTGGTGGAATGAGAGCTTTTTCTCTCTCTTGGTCCCATTTATAGAGGTTGGAGAAGTTGCTTGGTTATCTCTTCTTTGCTTCCAAAGTTGACACTTAGCTTCCCCACGTCACCATGCATGTAAGCTCAACATGCAACCACACACTTGTTTCCTTGCATGTTAACTTGTCATGCATCCTACACATCTTACTTATGTAATGTTAAGTCCAAATGAAGCCACCTATCACCAAAAATTCTCAACCATGCGTCCAACCTAGCCCTCGGGAATAGGACCATGCGTCCAACCTACCTATACTATGCGTCCAAGATGATGCTTCTAGGGTTTGACTTCTTTTGCTCTATTTTCTTCCTCCAATCTTCCCATACATAGCCAAATTTTCCTTACCAAGCCCCTCCTGTGCATCCATTCTCTCTCCCATGCATCCAACGCCTCCCAAGAGTCCAATACTTAGCTAAAAATTCTCTCCTTTAGAAGGCATGCGTCCAAGATGTGTCTTCCAAAACCATGCTCCCAACTTTCCTCTCTTAAGCTTCTATACTTAGATTTCTTAACTATGCGTGCAACTATAGACTTCTCATATCATAGTTGAGTTCTCAAAGCATAGTTGTGACACTTAGAAGATTTCCTAAACTCGTAGGTCATCTTTTCGTCCAAGACTCGAAAATCGCTTAATGTGGTTTTCTCCCAAACTCACCTACGACTTATTCTGAACCCAAAAGTAAAGTTGACACAAACACTTTTCTTTCTTTCCTTCATCTGAACGCATGGTACCTTCTTTACTAGTCAAAATTTGGCTAACGTCACAAACCCAGATTTCCTGCCTCAAAATTTTTCTAACTCCACAGGCTTGTGATTCCATGTTTTGTCTTAAGAAATTAGGTCAAAGGTTAGGGTGTCACACCGTGCGTTCAGGCAAGTTAGGGCAGTGACTGGAGCAAAGAATCCTTTGAGGTTATTTTGACATGTTTTGGACGCCTAGGAGGCTGGCCGACACTCCATTGGCCATGCAAGAGTGAGTAAGAGGTGTTGCTATCAGTGTGCAGACTATGGGGGCGAGATAAGTTTTGCTGGTGGCACTGCGTGTGTGACAACCCAACTTTTTTAGCAACCAATGCGTTGAAAAGTCTGAAGGAAAGGAATAAAAGACCATGTTGGACGCATGGTCAAGACTGAAGTAACGCATAGTAAAAGCGGACGTATAGGAAGTACTCAAGCACTTAAAGGAAAGAAGTAAGACGCATAGACTTCTATTATGGGATATTTTCAAGTGTTGGAAAGTAGAAGGTTGTGAAGTAGACATAAAAACCATGGTGAACGCATGCTAATTCATCTAAAGAGAAATAGTTAAATATAAGGCAAATGTTAAAAGCATAACCTTGGAAATAATCAAGGAATGACTAAGGATAGAAAGATGGTCATGGACACAGGATGGAAGTAAACGCAACAGGACCAACGCCTAGAGGAAGAGCTTGAGAAGGATTTGTTGTCGTTGATACTTAGTGGTATTGTGTAGGCATTGGATTGTAATAGCGAGGCTATACGTGGAGGGTGATCACGAATGGTTGTAGTGAGTTGAAGTAGTCGCCGCGTCGACGGGAGAAGAAACGTATTTGGCGCTTTGGTAAGGTTGTAATGCGTTGAAATCCCTATGCGTTGAGACAGTTATCTCTACGTGTCAAAGACGGTAGTTGTTTAAGAGCTAGACAAGTGAGTAAGGAAGCTCAAACTTTAGAGGAAACTTAATAAACGCATGAGGACGTCGTATGCATTGAATGGCTGTTTATTTGAAATATTGGACAAATAAGATAAGTTATAAAGGCCAGGTGGCTTCATATAAACTCGACACCTTAAAATAAGGATGTGTTAATAAGGTATGTTAAGTGTTTTATGCAAGGCGACACTTGGACTAATACATGATTAGTCAGACATGCAGAGCAACCTGTAGCAACCAAGTGGTAAAAGGAGAGGGGAAGATGAATGGCGAGCCGCTATAAATAGGACTCTGAGGGGGAAAGTAAGGACTAATGATTTTGGAGCAAGAAATCTTGAGAAAAGGGAAGGAAGAAGGTATTCTTGATAAATTTAATCATCCGATAATAAAGGAAGATGTCTTGCCTCGGGGTCGGCCTTGCGTTGAGAACAACATTATGTTCAAGGTGAACGCCGCATCCAAAATTGGATGATGCGTTCAAGTTAGGCTTTACGTCCAAGAGAGGTCAACGCATCCGGAAAAAGGAAAGAGTTAGGAAGCACCTTGAGTTAATCATCAACCTTGCGTTTTAAAGGCAGGGTTGCGTCCAATCAAACTGACAGAAGAACGTCAATCTTGCGTTCCAAAGTTAGAACGCTGCGTTCAACTGAGCTACCAGAGGGTGGAAGCAGCTACCTTGTGGGTTAAAAGCTGAAGCCTTGCGTTTAAGAAGCTCGGGAAAACAGGGATTTGAAAGAAAAAGGGAAAAATTCCTTAAGAGATTTGTGAGTGACTCTTTTCTTTCTTCGAAAATGAATTTTATTAAAAATGTTGCTACGTGATACGGCTTTGAAATGACTGTTTCTGTGAAAAGCATAATGTTTGAATATATTGTTCAAAAGGCATGTTTTATTGGATTGCTTTATGATAACGAAAGGCATGTTGCAAAATATTGTTTATCAAGGAACATTCTGTTTTCTGCAAACAGAATTCTAATAAGGCATGTGAGTTTCCCTGGGACCCAGTACTTGGGCAACCCGCCTATAAAATGTTTTAGAGGAGGCTCAATGCTACTAAGGCATGTGAGTTTCCCCGGGACCCAGTACTCAAGGACATGAGAAGGTACTTGGGCAACCTGCCATATTTCTATGTGCACATAGAGGTTATATACTGGTGCGTTGAGTCTTGCTCCGCATCGAGCCTTGTTCGTTTTCGACGTTGGAGTGTTGAGTTTTGCTCCACTTCAACTAAGGGAAAAATATTGCAACTAAACTATTTTCTTACGATCTGTTGAAAATCATGTATGAGTTGATAGCGATTTTATATGTTTTAGAACGGATTCACGAGATTGGCAAGGTTTTGCGAAAGAACTGTTTTAGTTGAACTCTCGTGTTAAATCCTTGTTTTATATGTATTGTCTTGGCAAGCCTCTGTTCAAACTAAAAATATTTTTTACAAAATCAGTCACTCACGGAGCTTTTAGCTCACGCTTTCCTATTTTATTTTATTTTTCAGGTAGCAAGCGAATTCAGGATGCTTTGCCTACACAGAAACCTCGTCTGGGCTGTTTTTTGGCAGAAACGGTTGGACAGTGAACCTTACAGAGAAGTCAAGGTTACTGTCTTCACATCTCTTCTCAAGTTAAAGGAGGAAAATCCGGGAAGGGGTGTGACAGCGTGTGTGTAGAAATTGAGCGAGATAGGTTTCGCTGGTCTCGCTGAGGCGCACGACGCAGACACTTGTGCGCCTTGGCTCTTTTGAGGTTATTTCGGCAATGGATGTGTAGAAACTGCGCCCACAAGAGGCAGTGTGTGTGAGGCAGTGGTTGGGCATGCAGGGCAATTTGCTGTGCGAGGTTTGCCGCTCATGTGAGGTCAGGCCGATTGGGTGAGCGTTCTGCAGGGTTGTTGGACACGTCTAAGGGCAATTTTCCATTTTTTGACACTTTGGCTAATTTTTGCTTGTTAGTGAGCCTTTGTGAGCTAAAATGACTTAAAATATGCTATAAAGAGAATTTTGACAAAAGAATTAATTTATTCCAGGCTGAGAAAAGCTAGGGGAAGCATATAACCCATTAAAAGCCCATAACAAGTTGTGAGTGACTTAATTTCATTTAAAATGAATTATTCTCTCCATATTTCTAGAATGCTCGGTTTATTCACAAAATACGAGATTTCTGGCATGAGTTGAATTTGATAAAGCATGTGTTTCTTTATATGACTTTGAACATGCTTTTACATGATATTGAGCATGATGTTTTATGATACTGAGCTTTGTGAAAAGCATGCTATTTAAAAAAGACTCTGAAAATTCTGAAGAATTGTTTAACTCATGTTTATAATTGATTTAGCATGCTTTATTTTCAAAAGATGGTCCTTAAAAATCGAAGGACATAAAGAAGGCATATGAGTAGCCTAAATACAATAGATGGTTCCCAATGCTGAAGGACATAAAGAAGGCATATAGGCAACCTTAATATTGGGAGCTCGGTATTGATGGACTAGAGAAGGTACATGGACAACCCAGGTTATAATTTATATATGCATATAGAGGGAAATTCGATGCTGTTGTGTTGAGATTACTCCACACAGCTAAGGTTATTTGACGTTGGGTATGATGAGATTATTCAATTCCAACTAAGGTTGTTTTCGACGTTGGGCGTGTTGAGATTACTCCACCCTGACTAAGGTTGTTTTCGACGTTGAGCAGTGTTGAGTTTACTCCACCTTAACTAAGGGAAAATCTTTCAATTATGCAAATGTTTATAAGCTTCCAAAAGCTTTACTATTTGTTTATTAAGCATGATTTTGTTGAACTTTCAAGCTAAGCATGTTTTTCGAAACTTGTCACTCACTGAACCTAGCTCATGTTTTCAAATGTTTTTTACTTTCCAGGTAGTGTGCGAAATTGAGATGCTTAGCCTACTCAGTGAACTCGTCTGGATCTGTTTCTTAGTCTGAACTTTGTAAATATTTAAACATAGACCTAGCATTGTACATATTGGGGACTAAGGAGTGATGGAAATATGTAAAAACTATATGTTATTATTATAAAGTTTAATTTGAGATTATTTATGGCATGAATGTGAGTTATAATTCTGTTATTGAGTTTTTGCTAAGGAATTTAAGGAGAGTTAAGTTGATAGTAGATGTTGCAAAGGATCGATGTCTGCTATCGTCATGCCTCTTTTTAGGTTAAGAGGATAGCTCGGGAGAGGGTGTGACAGTTGAAATGTATGAAGGGACGACGTACATTGTCAAGAGTGAGTTTAGTTGCAAATATCGAGTTGAGAACAATCTTCAAGACAAAATCGTCGATAAGCGAAAGGATGCTAACTTGTGCAACAAGTCGAGTGGATGTTTGATGTAAGTCGTGAAGCCAAAGAAAAGTAAGCTCAGTTGAGGGAGTTAGAACCTCGCCTTGAAGTCTGACAAAGCATAATAACTTGAGAAAAAGTTGAAAAGTTAGCCTTTAGGTTGGCCATGTTCGAGAGAACATCATGGCGCCACATAGTTGAAAAGTTGTGACCGTGACAGACAACAAACGTGAATAAAGCAAGGCACACGACACACAGTAGGTGGGGACCTACAAGCAGTTGACACCTATATATGCATACGCACAAGAACGCTACCCACAGTAGCACATGGGTGCCACTACCACTAGCAAATGGGCACCGAGTGAGCGCAACACCAAGCCAACACTCAGAGTGTCACAAGTGCGCGCTAGGCAATGGACGACAAAGCGACATGCACTTGGAGTGTGGGGGAGATGCAACCTTGATATCAACCTGACCCAAGCGGTCAAGTGTGCCTTTGAATGGATCAAGCTTGGTCCGAGACAATGAATAGTGTAACTCATGATTCTTGGAGCTACAAGGTCGTATGCATGACACATGGCGAGCATTTTGTAAGGTACTTAATAACAAGGAATTATTATTAAGTGTAATGGCCCAAACTACACCAACAAGGACACTTGGAAGTTAGTGGCAAGAGGCATATATCATGGACAGTTAAACATGATCATGGTAGAGATTAGGGGTGGTTACTTCTTGTAACGATCCGACCTTCAGACTAGCCGAATGCTACGCGATGCATGAAAATTTTCGTAAAGCACTTTGGGACAGGTGATGGTACACATTTTAACATCATACTAAACAGAAATAATTCTGAATAATTTATTTAAATCGAATATAAAAATAGCAAATCATTTAACGAAGTTCCTTTAAATACATGAAGACAAGTTTGACCAAGAATTTCATAAAATAAATAAAATAAAATAACAAAGGAAAGAATGAATGAATAAATGATCACTGCCTTACGTGGTCACCAACAAGACACTCTATGTCCTAGAGAGCAAATGCATGAATCTGTGATGCGGAAGCGACAACAGTCTATCCCGTCCCTTACCCGAGAAAAAGACCATAGAAAATGGTGAGTAATAATACTCAGTAAGTGACCAACTACTGGGCCTAAAGGTGAGATTGTTATCCTTTTATCGTATGCCACTATGTACCCAACATAAACATAGGCATAGGCATAAGTAGTGAACCAGAAGGCACGAAGTGATCCGAAGGTCACGGTCATAAACATAAACATAGGTGGTGATCCTGAGGGACACTTAGTCGTAAACATAATCATAGTCATAGTCAATGTACCCAAAGGTTCAAGTCAAAAGAGGTACAGTGCATGATAAATAGGATAACAACCACCGTAAAATAGCAATCATTACAAACATAATCCACCAGAGTTTTTAGTTCATAGCAGTAAGTTCAATAGCCATCGTACTAGTAGACACAATAACCAATGCAATAATCCAGTCAATAGAGTAACCAAAATTCAGGCAAACCAAAGTTCAGGCGATAAGTAACCATAGGCATCAACATAGAATAAGTAGTAAGTCCCTTACCTTGGGAAAAAGCCTAAAAGCAACCAAAGCCAAAGGCAACAAATTAGACAAGCCCCGAATTCCCAACCAAAAATTCTTCCAAAATCAACCCTGCTTCTAGTTTCCAAGCACCTTTGAAGGTTATTTCTAAAACGAACACGAGGGGATCAATGGCTAAGGCCACATGATAGTTAATCCTGACAAAACAACAAAGGGACCAATTTCCTTACCAAAAACCCACCAACACCCACCACTCCGGTGAGAAGGGAGTTGCTGGTGATTGGCGGAGGTGGCTGGGCTGTGGCGATCAGACGGTGGCAGGCATGACGAAATGACCGACCAGCCGCCACAAATCTATCGTTTGAACAGCACCGAAGCGAGATGCGCAAGACCTACCCGAGCGAGAGTGAGATCTCTTGAGCGAGAGCGAGACCACCGAGCGAGACAATGGCGATGGCAACGACGAACGAGACCTACCCGAGTGAGACCGAGACCACTCGAGTGAGAGCGAGAGCAAGATCTACCCACAGCAAGAGCGAAACCACTGAACGGCACAACTCCCCGAAGGTGACTGAACGAGGCTCACCTGAGGGAGACGATGTCAGTGGAGCTGGTGGGCGACGAACGAAGAAAGCAGAAGAAGGAGAGGTCAGGTAAGGGGCCGCAGCGGCGCAAGGTTGGAGGAAGAAGAAGTGTTTTTTTCCCTCTTTAACTTCACCTAAAACGAGAAGCCAACACTATTTAATAGTAAAAAAAAAAAAGATTAAATCTCTTTCCTTTTCCCAATACCAAAACCCTAAGGAGGTGTTTGTTTTGCAGAGTTGAGTTGAGTTGGGTTGGTAATAATTATATAGGGGAGTTAGATTGTCTGGGGGAGTTATATTATCTGTGTTTGGAATGCAGAGTTGAGTTGAGTTGGAATGTCTGTGTTTGTTGTGCTGAGTGGAGTTGAGTTGAGTTAGAAAGTCTATGTTTGGGGTGCTGAGCTGAGCTGAGTTGAGTTGAGTTTGGGTATCACGTGCAGATTTCTTAAACCAATTTATTTTATATATGTATATTGTCGATTTTTTTTTTCTATTTTTCTGTTTGGTCATTATTTTTTTTCTTTATTTATATTTGGGTTTTTTTTTTGGTATTTTCATCTGTTAGTTTCATATAAATTTTTTTGTTGTTTTTTTCCTTTTTCCACTGCACATTTTGCCTTTTCCTATTTTCATTTTCCTCTTTTTAGTTTTCCATTCTTCATATCCAAATGTAACATCATTCCCCTTATTTTTTTTTTTTTTGTCTTTTTTTTCTCTCTCTCTTGCTTTCACAATCTCTTTCGCTCTCTCTCTCGCTCTATCTCTCTCACTCTCGCTAGCTCTCTCTATATCTCAATCTCTCAATCTCTCCCGCTCTATATCCATATCTCTCTCACTCTCTCTCTAGCTCTCTCTATCTCGCTCTATCTACATCTCTCGCTCTCCATCTATCCCTCTTTGTCTTTGTTGATCCCTCTATGTCCATCTCTCTATCTCTCCCACTCTATCTCTATCTCCCTTGCTCTCTCTATATACCTATGTAATGTGAACAACGTATGAATCACGTAATTTATTTATTTTTTTTTATAACTTATCTTGTATTTAAGGAAGAAAAAAAATTAAAATAGAAAAATAAAATCACTTTCCCATTCATTCAAAACTTATCATTTCCTTGTCATAATACATGCACAAAAAAATTATGGTCAATCACGTATACAAAAGTTATCATTTTTGTCGACTTCATATCCCATTGTCCATTTTTCGTTAGCCAAAAGAAATATAACAAAATACATTGGAAATAGTTTAAATATTTGTGGGCAGTCTATATGTTTCTTCCTAGTAGACGAAGACAATACCTTTTCCGTGCGTGTTCTGGTACTGCAAGGAAGCAATCTGTCTTCTTAATGTTTGTGACAAGTATGTCAATAAGGGTCACCTGGTCATCCTCAGTCAAGTCGTCAATGTTGTATATAGCATTTACTACTTCCTTCCAACGACCGAACTCCAGCTCATACTTCTCCTTCTCCCACGATGCTAGTTTACCCATGTGCGTGTTCTGCATCTCAATAGTCGATCTCATGATGTCGATCAATTCAGCTTGGAACGATGGCCTCTTCCTCTTGCTTCCTCGAGATGACTCGGCAGGTGTCGCTCTACCTGTAGATTGTTCTGTTGTCTCTTCATCCATTCCATCTGGATTTAACTGTGAATCTGTTTGGCGAACCTCAAGTGTCTGACAGTCCTGCGTTTCAGGTCGAATCTCATCTTTAAACTCTCTAAATGCATTACTCTCCATCACGTGTGAGTCCTCAATTGATTGCCCTATAGCTCTATCCTTCCCAAAGATGGTGGAGAAGTCATCATAATGGGGGAACGGCTTGTTCCACATCTCCTTTGCCCTAGGATGACTCTGTATTTATACACGTATGTATTATTAATATTTACATATTTAACACGTGACAGTAGATATTATTTTTTAGAATCTTACCCGAACCCAAAGATCGAACATCTCCCTCTCGACCTGGACACATTTGAACTTTTCGTTCCAGCCGAATCCTGACTGACTTAACATCTATGATACTACATTGTATTGTTTCTTTAGACTCCTCACCTTGCATTAATGGTGTTTTGATTAAGTGCGCACCCGGGCACCTTTTCATGCAGAATTCGCTCCAGGTGTTGCAAGTATCCAAGTCGAAACGTCCCATTATCAGATGTCCAACTGGTCTCTACCAAATAAAGTAGGGCTTCCACCAACTTAGCATCCTCCACCTTAGACCATACGTGCTTCGTCCTCTTACTATTACTATGAAGGATGGTTAAGCTGAAACCGAAGTTTATCACATGAATCTTTAGGTAAAAGTCGTAACTACAGAACTGCTATGCAATCAGGAGCAACGCGGAGTAATTTTAGCATAACTGGAGAACGAAAAAGAGTTAAGCCCTGAAATTTTAAGGTAAGCTGTGGAACTTAATTCTTTACAAGTTCATAGAAGAGAAGAAGTCTTAATATGGGCTGGAAATGCATTTTTAGCAGGGATTAAGTAGAGACATCAAGCTGTAACAGTCAGCTTTGTTAATGAGAAACTAAGGCTCAAGTGTTGATATAACAGCAAGTGAGCTGCACGTAAGATGTTCTTGGAAATCAAGGTATAGCAGAAGGGTAAAGGATAACTTGTAGTTATAGATTTAGAGTTAAGGCTTGAGAATAAACTAATGAAAGCTTAACCGCATGATGTGCTATAAACATTGAGCATATGATAAGTTGTTGTTTATGTTTTTGTGAATGGAAAAGAAGTATAACAAGGGAAAATCTTTGTTTCAGGCCAAGAAGAGATAGGAAAGGCTTATAATCCATTCAAGGCCTAGAAAGAGTTGTGAATGACATTTCTTTTACTTTAAAATGATTTTGTTGAACATAATAGTTCGGTTTTCCAATGAAATGTGAATTTCTGATTAAATGCTTTATGAGACAAACGTTATGTTCTTAAAGCTATTGAAAAGCATGTTGATGAGATGTTATTGATCTAATAATTGCCCTGTATTCTTATGAACGATTTGTATACGAATGGTTTGTATGAAATGTTGTTTTTAAAAAGGAAAATGTTTTAGAGGAGGCTCAATGCTAAAAAGGCATGTGAGTTTCCCCGGGACCCAGTACTTGGGCAACCCGCCTATGTAATGTTTTAGAGGAGATTCAATGCTAAAAAGGCATGTGAGTTTCCTCGGGACCCAGTACTCAAGGACATGAGAAGGTACATGGGCAAACCGCCATATTCTTATGTGCACATAGAGGTTATATGCTGGTGCGTTAAGTCTTGCTCTGCATCGAGCCTTATATGCTTTTGACGTTGGGGTGTTGAGTTTTGTTCCACTTCAACCAAGGGAAAAGTACTACACTTAAACTGTTTTCTTATGATTTGCTGAAAATCATGTATGAGGTGATAAGGGCAATTAAGTTTATTATAACTAATGTATTTGAAGTGATTACATCATCACAAAATATTTCTAGATCCCAATACACTCAATGCCAGATAGCTGCTAAGAAGCACAATCCAGAAAACACAATATGTGCTCCGGCCACACCTTCGTAACTCCAAATACCCGGAGCTGCAGCTTCTAACTATGATGAATGCGCTAACTATGGATATGATGCTGGAAATAGACCGATTGGAAATCATCAGTAGTAAAACTATGCTCAACATTAAACATAAAATGGTTTGTTAAAATTGTCACTCACTGGGCCTTTAGCTCATATTTTCAATGTTTTCTTTCCCCTCCAGGTAGCAAGGACGTTTTTGGTGCTTTGCCTTCTCCCACTCGCCCTGCTTAAGCTTCGAGACTCTGAATAATTCGACTTGTTGAAGTGTCAGTTGTATGTTAAACCTTTATTAGGTGGCATGTAGATATGTATGTACAATTACTAAGGATTGAATTATGGGTTGTTTAAGGACATGTAAAAGAGTTGAGAGAATTTCGTTTTGGCTTATATATACTTTTCCATTTGTGATGTTTAATATGTTTCAGAATGTGTGTGAAGGGATGGATAGTATGCGTCACAAGAGTGGTGATGTATACTGTCCTCACATCTCCTTTCAGGATATGTAGGTAAACTTGGGAGGGGGTGTGACAATTACCTACCATTATACTGAATGCATACGTTTGTTCAATGAAAAGATGCTATAAATTAAACACATACAGAACTGAAGCATTAACTGTTGAAATTATATGTTCAAATTATATTTCTTCACACATAGTCTTGACACAACGTATTTTGACATCATACTTCCAACGTTACATAAGTAAATTGCAAGCAATGTAAAATAAACATAAGGCCCTCGCCATCTCTAGTCAAGCTCTCTGCCATTCAGTAAACATTTCGACCGCCAAGTCAAACCTGAACTTTGTCCATTCGTCCAATGATTCAACAAATTCAATATGATCCCCATCAACTCCAACTGATGCAGAATTATCGTAATCGGGCGCGTCAAGCATTGCACCGATTTCCATCTCCCTTGTGATCAAGTTGTGGATCAGGCAACATGTAGTTATTGTTTGACATTGAACTTATATTGGGTAGAATGATTTTCCCCTTAGAATAGCCCACCGCTCCTTCAGCAACTCAAACGCTCGCTCGATTACGTTCCTCGCTGAAGAATGTTTCATGTTGAAAAATTCTCTTGTAGTTGTTGGTGCGTTCCCTAATCCACGCCAATCGGATAGATGGTATCTTTCCCCTCTATAGGGCGCCAAGAATCCTTTAGTGTTGGGGTATCCAGCATCACATAGGTAATAGTATCCTGTACACGTTTAAAAATGTGATGCACATGTGTTGTGGCATGTACCCGTGTTTATATAACGTATATGGATATTGTAATACCCTTTGGAAATCTCAATCCGTATGGTCGCGAAACTGCATCCTTAAGAACCCTTAAATCGGCTGCAGACCCTTCCTACCCCGGCAAAACAAAGACGAACTCCCCATTTTGATCACACACTGCAAGAACGTTTGTGATGATTTCTCCCTTCTCATCCTATATCAAGGTCGATCTACGGCACTAACATTCACTTTAATGTATATGTCGTCTAGCGCACCTAGACAATTCTGTTTCTCTAAAGTGATCAGAATAAATCCAAACAAAAAAAAAAAAAACTATTGTTACATACATGTGTATGACGTATTCATATAAAAAAAATTGTGAGTACTTTCATGTACCTTCCACCTTCCACCTTCCATCGGTGCATGTGTTTGCGATCAATTCTGGATTTTTCAACAAAACAGTGTGAAGTTGTAAAACTGCCCTAAGAACTGCGTTGAAATATTGAGAAATCGTCTTGCCAAATCTTGAAAAGTTCCTCCGTACCACTCGATTCTTGACATTGTGTGCAAGAATGTGTAGGAATATCGCTACCATCTCTTCGATGTCCACACATCTTATTGGTTCCAAACAACCAATCGACCGTACCATATTACATATAATCGTAAAGGTACGTTGATCCATTCGGGTGCTTTCATGACATGCCAAGTTACTCTCGTAAATGAGGCGGAAGAAGGTCAACTGCCTAATGCATTGCGTATATGACGGTTGTCTCTCTATCCTTTGGTAGTTGTTCAACAATGTGGTTAGTGTTATGAACAACTGGATTTGAGAGTTTGAAATAATTGTCATGATCGAGAAAAGTTCTTCAACGGTATCCATCTTTATAGGGAATGAGAATCAAAAGTTGTTCCTGAAAGTGTAAGGTATTTTTTGGATTAAGTTTCATGATATGTTTCACAATATTTTATTTGAGACCATACAAGCATAGAGTTAACATACGCCACGGTACGCCTTAAACTTTCTTTCCTAATGATATGGTTAAGGGTATTTTACCAAAATTTTATGGTGAGTTAAACCTTTTGAAGGGAGAAATGAGGTTTTGTTATGTTTTTTTATCCTTCTCAATTTCTCCCTCTTGCTCTCTCTAACTCTCTGTATCTTCACCTCTCAATTTCTCCCTCTACATCTCTATCTCTCTCACTCTCTCTCTATCTCACTCTATCTCTCGCTCTCTCTCTACATCTTTCGCTCTCTCGCTATCCCTCTCGCTCTCTCTAACTCTCTCTCTACATCTCTCGCTCTCTTGCTATCCCTCTCACTCTCTCTAACTCTCTCTATCTCCACCGATCAATTTCTCCAGCTCCATCTTGTAGATTATCTTATGGATGAATTGTATTATCGCACACCTAATGCTTAATTCTAACTTTACACCTAATTCTTAATTCAACTTTGCACAAGAGAAAAAAATTGTTAAAACGATGTATGTTGAAAGGACTTGCATTTTTACAAATTTTGAAAACGTGAACTGATTACATGAATATTTATATCTTACAAAAATTTTATATCTTGCAAAAATCAAACGTTAGTTATCAAAATGTTACGATCACGGCAAGTACAATTTTGAAAATAACTTTAATATTTGATGGAGTTTACTATTTGATTGAGTTTGTGAAACAATGGTGACAATATTGAAACCAAAATAACAATAACGTTTGATGGAAAAGACTTGAATATATAATTACATAACAATACATGTTTCATCCACACTTGATTAATAATAATTATTTGCCAACAATAGCATTAACAAATAATATATTACCAAAACATATAAAAAAAAACAATGAAAAAAAAAAAAAAACCAGAAAGGACCAAGTCCCCAAGAGTAGCAGTCCAATACATTGATCAATAATCAACTAATTTTATTTTAAAAAAATTGTAGATACTCAAAATAACGAACCTCAAACTAATTACGAATTGGTTGCCTAATTAGTTTGGGACCTACAAGAAACCGAAGGAAATGTTAGTAACGAATATGAATAAATTAAAGTATAGTAGACTATGACGAATAACAAACACAGACGTACCTTTTTTTAACGTTCAAAATCTGCTATCAAAGTGTAAGGCAAAACGTATGAGGAGGCCGGAGGTCTTATCTGATAAGAGTAAGAAGACCGTTAGTAAAGCATTTTACTAATTATAAAATTAAAGAACGAGGCATACCTTACGAACGAAGGACTCACCAACACAATCTCAAATCAGAGAAGAGAGTGGAGAAGCATGAAAAATATGAGGGGATGTTCTGTATAAATAGAAAGAGGGGGGGGGGGAGGGGGGAGGGATGTGGTTGATGGAGAGGGTTGGGTTCATTTAAGTGGACCTAACCCCATTAATTATGATAGAAGTTAATATACAATTTCAACTCAAGTTTAATTACGTCAGAAGAGATAATTCAGTGGTTCAGCCCCAATTAAATGCAAATATGATAGAATAATGAATTGTAAAGTGAGGGCCTCAGATACAAGCATACCAAAAATAGATTGGTCATTGGAAGAAATCCAACTAAAACAATGAACCAAATCATCATATAAAATTTATTTAAAACCAAAAAAGTAATGAACTAGAAAAAAACTATGTAATGTAAATCAAAAAGCTGTATTAAATTCAATACCAAATTTGAAATGAAAATCGAATTACAATGCATAAGGAAAACATTCAAATTCCAAACAGAAATCATATTGTGCAAATTAAAAATTATAGGCAAAGGTTAGTATAAGAAAAATTGATATATAGTCATCATCAGTCCCTCAAAAGTAAAGATGATAGAAAACAAACCTGTCGGGATTGATTAATCCCTCCCCCCACCAAGCTCCAATAACATGGTCAGCCCCTACCATGAATTAGTTGCAAACCAAACATTTGTGGGAAAGCAGAAAAAAACGGCAAGGAAAAACACATGATTTATTATTGAAGCGGTAAGAGAAGATCTTAAAAAAAAAAAATTCATATTAATCAGACAAACAAGAAGGAGATCAGGAAGGGGAAAAAATGGTGGAAAAGTTAAACACAGATTCGACATGCAAAAAAAAAGTGAAGAACAGATTTGAAACCCACAACAAACCATAGAGCAGATATAATTTTTTTAAAAAAATCGTAGTGTAATCGAACATGAAAAAAGATCGAGAAGAGATTTAACCCACGGATAATAGATCTGGAAAATAAAATTAATAGATGAAGAACAAATTTAACCGACATAGCATGGATCAGAAAAAAAAAATAGTAACCGAACAGAGAAGATATACCGTCGACAAGGCGTAGATCTTAAAAAAAAGGTAAATATTGTAGGGTATTCGAACATGCGAAGAAGAGAACAATAAGAAATGTAACCCACAGAGCATAGATTGGGAAAGAAAATTAAAAACATAAGGTAACCAAACACGCAAAGAAGAAACCGAGAAGATATACCGTTGATAAAGCATAAATCTAAAAAAGAAGGTAAGCATCAGATGATATTTGAACATGCGAAGAAAAGAACACGAAGAAATGTAACCCACAGAGCATATATCGAGATAGAAAATAAAAAAACATACGATAAGTGAACACACAAATAAGAGATCGAGAATAGATCAGCATCACATAGCATAGATTTAACATGCAAATAAGAGATCAAGCATAGATTTAACCCAGAGATCATAGATCTGAGGGGGAAAAAATAAGCCGCAGACCATAGATCTGAACCCTAGAATAGAAAAAATGGCAAAATAAAAGGGAAGAAGAGAGAAACGGAAGCAGAAATTAGCAAAGGGAAGGGAGAAGAGAAACGAAGAAGCCAAACTGGATGAGAGAAGGGAGAAGGGAGGAGGAGGAACTTCGGAATCGGGGAATCCGAAGAGAGAAGGCGAATGCAAACCTTGGAAAGAGAGGCGTCGAGGGTGGGTAGGTGGAAAATTAAGTTTGGTCAGAGAGAATACAAAAAGTCGAGCATGCCAGACAGAGAAATCAATGGGTAAATTGATGGATAAAATCAGTGGTTTTAAAAACCACCGTTTTTAATTACCCCCTTATCAAACGTGGGTATTTATTACCCATCCAACTCAACCCACCCTAAACCCCCCAAACAAACACCCCTAACTAATTTAAATAACCTATTTTGTCCCCTCCCCCCTCCCCTCCTTTCTTTTTCTCTTCCTTAAATAAATAAAACTCAACTCCAAAAATAATATTTTACTTATTGTTATTTTCTTTTTCCTTTTCTCCCACTCCTTAAAATTGCTTTACTCCATAACCAAGCCTAAAAAATTTCTCGTTTAATCAATTAAATTGGGTACTTAGTAAGGAGGAAGTACCTGAAAATTTGGGACGTCAGACTCCTTGTTGGGCGGCCAACTAGTTCATGGGAAGTTATTCCCGAGATTGGTGGATGAGTGGGCAGCTAGCTAGTAATTAGTAAGAGTGTAGAGTGGAGTAAACTCCCAACATGCAAGCAGTTACTCAAAGTAGTGGGCATGACCGGGTAGTTACCTAAAAATTCGAGTAGTTACTAGGTTGTGGGGAGTGAGCGCCAAAATAGGTGGAGGGTGGTTGGTTACCACCTCACCAAGCCCACTCACCCATGAAATTTTCCACCTAACTACCTCATCCATGCCTATATAAGAGACAAGTTTGGGGGTTGTCTAAATGGTCTTTTGGTGGTATAAATTCTCTTTGTCTCAAAGTCTTGTAAGCTGTGGTTTTCATTAGCTTAGTAATAAAGCTAATTTTCACACATCTTTGTGTCTTCTTCTCTCCCTCTCTACCTAAGGTAGTGAGTAAGTGTGTGGGAAGAGTGAAATCACCCGACTTGAGCATTTGGCTTCAAGTATAGTTATTTGCTTCCATTTGCACGTATATATTTGAAGCTGACTAAGGAAACCTCTTTAGGCCGCACGAGTGAGGGCGAAAAAAATTTCCTAGTTGAGAGTACACTCATGACACACCCTGTGGTAGATTGACTTTGATATACTTTTTTTTTTTTTGTAGTAATAAAAATAGAAATGGAACAGTTTCCTAAATTTGACTAAATTTTTAAAAACGTTGTTTAAAATAAAAATTAAAAAAATGAAAAATGATTATCAAACAAATCTACTTGTTAAAAATAAAAAGAGAATGAGAAAACGAAAATAGAAATGTTATTAAACGAGTTCTTACAAAATCAATCCAAACAAGTTATTGTTTTCACATTCTATTACTCTTTTTTTTTTAAAAGTAAATCTACTTTTATTAATGTATAATGTTGGTTGTTCTACGAATATTAATATAATTTAATCTCAAATTATAGTCATGTTAGAGAGAGATTATCAATGGTGGTTTGCCAAATTGACAAGCAATGGCCCATAGTAACAATCTTTTCATCCCGTTTTCTATTTTCCTAATGATTTTCTTTTCTTTTCTTTTTACAACAAAATCAGCCTAAAACACAAGCGGACCTTTTATTGAAATATTGTATTTAGTAAAAATAATTAGAAAAATATTGTAGTTTGGAAACTATTTAGGAAAATATGGTAGTTAGTAGGAGAAAGAAGATTGAAAAGTGGAAAAGGCAAAGCTCGAGACCTCAACCTTCGACCAAGGCAAAGGTCGAGACCTCAACCCTCGACCAATGCGAGCCTTCGACCAACGCAAGGCCTACTTCGACCAACGCAAGAAGGCCTCAACCTTCAACCAATGCAAAGCCTACTTCAACCAACGCAAGGAGGCCTTAACTTTCGACCAACGCACTACTTCGACCAACGCAAGGAGACCTCAACTTTCGACCAACGCAAGGTCGAGGCCTCAACCTTCTACCAACGCAGACCCACAGGTGGAAACTTTTGCAGAGATTCCGTCCGCCGCAGGTATCATCGCGTCGTCGTAGAGAATCTGCCGTAGGTCTCGTCGTGTCGTCGCAGAGATTCCCTGCCGCCCCTGCCACCGAGCCCATGACTTATGGTCGAGGGTTCAACCCTCAACCAACTGTCTTTAAATGTCGCGCCGCCCTCTTCTTCCTCCCACTATTTCTTCTTCTAATTCCTTGCTTCTCCTCCTTCCAAATCCGAGCAGTTCCCACTATTTCCTCTCATTTTCGCAACTTCTCACAAATCCGAGCAGTTCCCCCGCCAACCTCTTCTTCCTCTCATTTTTCCACTATCGAAATATGCTTTTTTTTCCAAATTTATAAGGTTTGTAATTTTGATTTATGAAATATATATTTTTTTAAGATAATATTAATTTTTTTTCTCTATTCTCATACTATTTTTTTTTTTTTTTTGCAGTATTTGTTGCTAATTAATCGTTGTCACTGCGAGGAAAAAAAAAAGTAAACCATTACTGAATTTCTAAGTTACTATTTCATTTTCTGATATTTATATTATGCTAAACATATCATTTTAAGCTAAATATGTCATTTTAATGTTCATATTTATTTTGTTAATAGTGTTTGAATTGAATAATATTTATATATTGATGTTATGAGTTTCTATAAGTTAATGTTCTTGTTTATATTATATTAGATTTATCATATTAATATTATATTAGATCTACCATGTTAATGTTATATTAGATCTACCATGTTGATAATTTTAATATAGTATTTTTATAATTTGTCTTTGCTTTGCATTTCACAAAAAGTTGTTTTTTAATTGAAAAAATTTATTTTAGAATGTATTTTTGTTAATATATATATATATATATATATATATATATGAGTTTTTTCAATTGAAAAAATTAAGAACTTCTTTTTTTAAAAAAATAATATTTATTTTTAGAAGAAATAATATTGATTTTTATTAAAATAAATAATGTTAGTTTTAGAATTTTTTAAAAATAACATTACCTTTTAATGTTCTTTTTGTTTTTTAAATTTAGTATCACAGTAAATTGTAACTTTTTTAGTACAAATTTATATTTTCGCTGCATTTTAGATATTATTAGATTTTTTTAATATTAGAGTTTTTAGTTAAATAATTAGTGATGTATATTGTTGTTTTCTTTTTTTTTTTTGAAAATGGCAGATAAGTGTTTGGGATTTATGTTGTTTACCAATGGTCATATGATTGATGGTGTTGATGGAGTTGAATATGACCAGCCAGCATGTGGGGGTTTTAGCATAAATGTGAATAGTGGACTTGTTTTTGAACAATTTGTTGAAATGATTGGGCTGTCACTTGGTGTAGATATGAGATCAAATGACTTAGAAATAATATACAGACATCATAATCTAACACCATTAAGATCTGTAAAGTATATGTCATTCCCTATTCATAACAAACAAGCGATGAATCTGATGTTTTCAATTGCAATGCCGCTCCTGAACCTAGTGCATTTATACGTTAATGTGAGTAGAGTAGGCTTGGATATAGACTTGAATGCACAATCGTTGAGTCAGTTTGAAGACCCGAATCAATGTATTGATCCTGATCCTGAATCAGTTGCACCAGCCTATGGCGATGAAAATATGGTGGCTGATAATCAATATAGGGATTTTAGAACAGAAATATACGATGAATTCAAGGAGTTGGATTTTGATGATCGTGAACATGAAATGCCATCAGATACATTCACTAATCTTGACATGAATCTAATAGATAGCGTTAGAGAACATGACCCAGTTGTAGCCTCCGTAGTAGTTGATAATACCCAATTATATAAGGGTATGATTTTTCAAAACAAAGAAATATTACAACATTTGATCAAGTGTTTTGCTATCAAGTGTCACGCACCATATGAGGTCGTGAAATCAACACCGAATATTTGGGCAATTCGGTGTAAGAAATGGGAGGATGGTTGCAAGTGGCGACTCCGTGCAGCAAAGAAAAAACCTCACAATTTGTTCGAGATTACTAAGTATGTTGACCAACATACATGTTTTTACTCAGAGCTTAGCCAAACTCATGTACAATTAGATTCTTCAATGATTGCACTGGAGTTTTGTGAAGCTGTGAAGGAAAAACCGTCCATCAGTGTGGTACAACTACAATCCGACATCAAAACAAAATGGGGATACCATGTTCCTTACCACAGGGTGTGGGAGGGTAAACAAAAGGCATTCGCCAGAGTGTTTGGTGATTGGGATGACTCATACAAACTGTTGTCGGTTGTATATGGTCAAGCATACAAATCCCGGCACACGAGTGGAGTGGAGAATAAAGAGCACACCTACTGAAGGACATGTCATCCTTACTTCTGTATTTTGGGCATTTGGTCCTTGTATAGAAGCATTTAATAGATGTCGGCCGATTATTCAAATAGATGGTGCTCACTTGTATGGAAAATATCGAAGAAAGTTGCTAATTGCTACATTAGTTAATTCGAATGAGCATCTTCTTCCTCTTGCATTTGCCGTTGTAGATGAAGAGTCTGCTGACACGTGGGGATGATTTTTAAAACACCTTAAAGAAATTGTTATACATGAAGAGGTGTGCTTAATTTCGGATCGGCATGGTGGCATCATCTCGACAGTGAACAATCCAGAAAATGGTTGGACAGGGCCAAAATGTCACCATAAATTCTACTTACGCCATATTGTAAGTAATTTTAATAAAAAATACAAGTTCAATACATTAAAAAATTTTATATATCGTGCTGGATGTCAGTTCCTAGGTCGCAAGTTTAATAAAGCAGTGGAAGACATCAAGTGAATAAATAGGAATTGTATGAGTTTTTTTTTTACAACATTGGTATTGAGCAATTGACTCAAGCGAACGATGGAGGGTTTAGGTACAGGTGGATGATGACGAAACTATCAGAGTGCATCAATGGAGTCCTCAAAGGAGCTCGAATGTTGCCGATAAATGCTCTGGCTCAAATAACATTCTACAAATGTGTAAATTATTTTGAGAAAAGAAGAGAAGAAATAAGAGCTGCCTTGGAGCGTCGAGATAAATACACCCGGTAATAATTTTCTTTTTAATAATCAACAATTTGTTCCAAATATTTTTATAATACTGAATGAGTACATATTCAGGTACGCACACGAAAAAATCTCACAATGGGCTACAAGATCCAGTAAACATGAAATCCAATCATATGATCGATATAAAGGTGTATTTCATGTGAAAACCGGACGTCACAGCCTCAATTCTAAAGGAGGAAATATTCAAATACTGAAGCTAAGTGATTCTGAACGGTACTGTTCATGTAACAAGTGGCAAGCATTTGGCATTCCATGTTTGCATTTTATGGCAGTTTGCTTACGATTTAACATGAACTATGAAGATTTCATTGAGGACTACTATAAAATGTCGACATACGCTGCATGCTACTCTCCTCAATTTCAACCTGTACCGCATGAAGATTACTGGATCACACCTCCTAATATGTCTGTTTTACATGCTGACCCGACGTTATTGAGAAAACCTGGTAGACCAAAGAGTTCACGATATCATAATGAGATGGACTGGACAGAACCAAATTCTCAAGTACGTTGCAAATTTTGTGATCAATTAGGTCATAATTGAAGGAAATGTCCTTCGTTACAAAGACAGACACCAGATAGTTAGAGATTTTTTTTGTTAATATTTCTATTATGTAACCAATGTTTTAATAATAAAATTAATATTTTTATCATGTGCTCTCACTATCTCACTCTCTCTCGCTTTTAAGTCCTAATTTATTTGTATACTTTACATGATAAATATATAATTTGTTTTCTTCTAGATCATGGCTTTAAACCCAGGACCGATTGATCCCGATATTTTATATGATCAATCTGTTCATCGATCAACAAATGTATGGCAAGATCGGACTACAGGCGAGATGTGCTGTAGACGGCGTGAGGCGGTTGTTTATCGTACCATCCCACTTCATCGTTGCATACTACCACTTCTGCGTGCATCAAACTTTTATGGGTTTACCAGACTAGGATTAATTCAGTTAGACTGGCACCTCATCACTGCACTTGTTGAGAGATGGAGGCCTGAGACTTATACATTTCATGTGCCTACTAAAGAAGTCACTATCACGCTCCAGGCCATAGAAATATTATTTGGGTTACCTGTCGATGGCAAGCCTGTTACCGGGGTAATGCATGATGATTGGCTGCATATTTGTCAGATGCTACTCTGTAAGCCCTGTACTTGTATTCGAGAGAAGGTAAATAAGAAGAATTATGGGGCAGGCGAGTAAAGAAAATTGGCCAAGTTGTGGGAGAGTAAAAATGGTTAAGTGTTGGTCATGTGATGGGTGACCATGCATTGAAGGTATGTCTAAGCTGCCAAGAATGGCCACTGGTAGGCTTGCGTTGAAGAAGGCAGTCCGGCGCGGAAGTTGATGTGAAGGAAGAAGGGTGCAATATATGTAATAGAAGTACGCGTTGAAGGCTAAGTTAGGAATTGGCATTGCTATGCGTTGGAAAGGCTTATGCATTGAAGGATGGTATGCGTCGGACATAGAAAAGTGGCCGAGAAGGCCATGCAGTAATTAGCTATTCGGCGTAGAGCAATCAGTGGCATAGTAAGTTGAGGCTATGCGTTGCCGAAGCCATGCACGGAAGGTGGCGTTGGCTAATTCCAGAAGGAGGATGAAGTTAGAGCTGGTAAGTCGGTGATTTATATTGACATATAAAGGAGTGCATCGAGTAATTAAGCCTTTTTGGATACATTTTTGAACTCAGATTAACTCTATTTCGCAGATGAACAACGAGAAGAGGTAGAAGAAGGTATTTATATCGAATTTGAGTAGAAATTAGATCCGTTTCATGATGATTTTGAAGCTGGAAATAGAAGCTTGATTGTTACTGATAGACTTGGACACCAATCGGTGTTTGAAGGAGAGTGAACCGAGGACGTTGAAGCGAGAACTGAAATTTTGAGGTAAGTAAGTTGAATCAATTCTTAGCAACTTCCATGAAGGATGTGTAAGCTAAATCCGAGCGAAAATGTGTTAATCTCTACGAAGAAATAAGCGAAGTTGAACTGTTAAGCAAATCAAGGCAGCCGAAGTTATTTGGGAATAATTCTCAAATGAAGACGAGTCATGGTCTGAAATTTTGAGGTAAGCTAGGAAACTCACTACTTTACAAGATTGTAGAAGGAGGGAAGTTCTGATTTTGGCTGTAATATGGTTTTTAGCAGGATAAAGGAAGAGTTTGAAGGGAAGGAAGGAAAACTGTGATATCAAGTGTCACTAGACAGTGGTATCGCTAAGGAGCGGGAGAGTGAGCAGCGGAACTGGTGTCGCTAATAAACGCAAAGGAGCTCTGCGTCTCACAACTCTCACTGAAGTCCCGCTAGGTATTGCTCCTTAAGATGATATTGCTAGTGTAATTCACTCCAGTTTCGCTAGTGCAGTACCCAGTATTATGAATTTCGCTGGTAGTCTTGCTAGTAACATGGAGTATCCCTAGTTATTAATATGCATACTTAATGATTTTGAAAAAGGAGTCCAAAGGAAACCTAATATGAGAAATGCGTTTTACAGGCCAAGAAGAGCTCGAAAAAGCATACAATCCGCTCGGGGCCTAAGACAAACTATGAGTGGCTCTCTAATTTGTCCAAGGATCATCGTTAATAATGTGCAAGTGGAAACGAATATATTATGTGAATTCCTGTATGTATGTTGTCTAAATGCAAACCTCGGCAGAAGGATCCTATGTGAAGGCCTATGGAGATATGATATATGATACATAGTACCGAGGGACCATGAGCAAAGGCACTAGTGAGATTGATTGAGATAGTTTCCAATGCCGAAGGACCTTGTGAGAAGGCATATGAAAATCAGTACATGAAGGCTTAGTGTTGAAGGACCATGAGTGAAGGCACTTGAGCAGTGAAATTATAATGAAATTCAGTGCTGAGGGACATTATGAGAAGGCACTTGAGTGTTGAAACGTCGAAGGACGAAATGTGAAGGCGTATGAATGTATGAATACATGAATATGTGAATATTGGGAACAGAATACTTGATATAAGGTTAATAGCATTAAGCTTTACTCCGCTGCTTCTTAGAAAAGTATCTATTCTATCTTGTTAAATGGCATGAGTGATCCAGCAATTTGTACCAACAAGATATATGTTAGTGTTATAATCAGCATTAACTCAAGGATAAGATTGTAATTGATATTTTAGTCACTCACTGGGCTTTAAGCTCACGCCTTTTGTTTATTGTTGTTCGTTTTAGGTAGCGAGCGTGTCCAGGACACCTAGCCTACAGAAGATTCTCGTTTGGGCTTACTTGGTTTAGTTCTCTGGGATAGTTTGTAAATACTCAGTCTAAGTACATCTAAGTACATATTTTGTCATATATGATTTAGTGGCATAACGAGTGTGGGCTTTGTACTGAATGCTGAACAAATACACTTGTATGATAAATTATGAATTGAGAAATCTTACTAAAACTTATGATTACCTTATAATGTTTTACTAGTATAAAAGTTTGTACATTTGATCTGGTATTGAATTGTGTTTCAAGATATAAGATGACGTATATATGGATAGGTTGCACCTACTCCTAGGTTATGAAGGTAATCTGGGAGAGGGTATGACATACTCAGTGTGACCCCACCTGCAAATAAAATTAGAGGATCGAGGTTGAGTCTAACATGGCTAGGGACACAATTTCCAAGACTTGATGATGATGCAAACGAAGAATCTGTCACGAGATACGCAAGAGCATACATACTGCAGATGATGGGCGGAAGTCTGTTTTCTGATAAATCAAGTCACTTCGTTCACCTAATGTTCCTTCCACTTTTAGCCAATCTCCTTGAGGCGGGACGGTTTTCTTGGGTGGAGCGCGTTTGACATGGTTGTATAGACAGCTATGTAAGGCAACAAAACCTAATGTTCGTGAAATCACTAGGCCTCTGATATTGCTATAAATATAGGCTTGGGAACAATTTCCAACAATGGCTCCACAACTTCAACATGTCAACAATCATCAATTAGCAGAACGAGTCTACGGTTCTCGTTATGTCATTTTAATTTAATTTAGCTAATATTTTTTGTGACTAATATAGTTAATTTTAAACCTAAAATATTAATTTAATAATATAGGTGGAGAGATCAATCTTGTGTAACTAGGTCAGCTACACATGTAGTGAGTTAATATAGCTACACATGTAGTGAGTCAATATAGATATATGCTTGATCTGCTTCAATCGGACCAGGTATGTGAATACTAAACCCAAATGAATTTTTTATACATATTTTTTTATATACTTGTATTTAATATTTTTAATGTAATATGTTATGTTTCAGATTATTTTTTAGCCTTGCAAAGCTGTTATGGACACTTTGCCCAATTTTTGTACGAGCGGTCAAAATATATGGCGGACGATGAGCCCACTCATGTGTTTTCACATTGGTTAGTGGCATCTTCCTGATAGGGTAATCCGACAGTTTGGTTTCAAATAGGATGTCTCATCAGAGTGCAATACTAGACCCCTACCACATGACAATTGACCTGAGAACTGTCTGAAAAAGTTGCACATTTGGTAGTGCGATGGCACTGTCGTAGAAGGTTTATTGCAGTCAGCGTTTCACTTGGGCATTTCGATAGGGATGCAACTCAAGATCATATCCTTTGGTATAATAATATTACGAAACGCTACATTACTCGACCGGGAGTGGCTTTGAGTCATTTGGTATGTAATCAAATATTGTCTTATTTAAATTTATTTGAAATATTATCTAATTGTTTTGTAGTTGATAGAGATCGAGCAATAGTAGTTTTCATGGGATTGCAAATGATCCAAATGAAGTATTTACTACATGCAATAATAAAGCAAGTTACATGGAGGAATTACACTACATGTATGATATACCTATTGCACCTCCACCAGTTTCTAGGCATAGGGGACGTGCTCGAGCAGAAGAAGATGAGTTTGATGCGGTTGACCATAATGTGGAAGAATTGCCTCCTATGATGCAGACGCAAACGCAGAGCTAGACTGGTTATGCTAGCCCGATGATGATGCAACCAGCCTTTGGTTCAGGATATTATGATTCAGAGGTCGGGCCATCGTCTTCAAACATGCATACACATGAACACAACGTCTATGAAGCGCCTGCAGAGGTACTAGAGCAACCAGATCCACCAAAGCAACCTAGAGTGCAAAGTCGACGATGCCAAACAGCTCGAATCGGCGACGTCCGCCTTGTAGGACACATTGAATTTTTTTTTATTATTACTAATTTTAGTAGAAAAAAATAATAAATAGTTGTATTAATATTGACACTTTAATTTTATACTGGTTGGTTAGTGATAAAATATATGTTTGTCATTATAACGGTTTTCTAAAGAATGTTAGTTAAAATAATATTATTAAAGTATAATTCTAAATAATTTATAAAACTACAATATTTTTTAAACTTTATTAAAGTATAATTCTAAATAATTTATAAAACCACAATATTTTTTAAAATTTTTCGAAGTGGGGAGGTGAAAGTCGAAGTGGAAGGTGGAGGAAAAAACAATTTAAAAAATATATATTTGGTCGACGGTTGAACCCTCAACCAAGCCAAATACCAAATCCCAATCCCCAAATCCCAACTCCCAATAAAAACTACAATATTTTCATAAATATTTTAAAAACTACAATATTTTCCTAAATAAGTTATAAAACCACAATATCTTTTTAAATTTTCTAACACAAGTTTAGTGCAAAAACAACATATTTCTTATTACAAGCTTGGTGCAAAAACAACAGATTTTTCTTTTCTTAAAAATAAATAAATAAAAATTAAGGTTGAGGTGGAAAGTCTTCCGTCCAACCAATCGAAATTTTAGTGCATAAAATTATTTAGAGCTATTATTTCTAAAGGCTTAAAAATATTTCTTTTTAAATTTCAAAAATATTTTTATTCATTTAAAAATGAAAACAAAATACCATTTTAGTCCTTGAATTTTAGAAGTAGGTGCATTTGATCTTTGTCTTTGATGTTTTAAATTTACTATAATAATTCATGAGTTCTCAAGAATGGATTAAAAAGTGCTTTAAAAAAATAGTTTAAAATTAGGGATGTTCTCAAGTTAAAAAGAGCAAGAAAAATAGTAGAGAGAAAAATATTGGTGGTTAAAGAAAAACTTTTTGAAAAATACTAGAAAAAGGGAGAAATCTAAAGAAAGAACTTTTAAATAATATCAAAAATAGGTTAGAGAGAAAAGAAATGACAAAAATAGGTCGTGGACAACACAGTTTCAGGAAATTGTGGTCCCTGTCCACGATTTTCATCCGGTGAAACATCCCTGCCACGCTACCGGCCACGCTGGAGCATGTCTGCCATTTGGCAGGAGGGATAAGAATCATGGACCGGGGTCCACGATTTCATCCTCTCTAAACACCCGAGAGCACCTTTCTTCTTCCCCACATCCTCTCCTCCCCACTTTTCTTCCTTCACCTGAGATCTATTCTTTCTGTCGCCGCCGTCCCAAGCTCTCACCAAGCGCTAGAAGATATTATCTTTCTCTTTTAACATTGTATAATATTGTTTAAATTTATGATTATTTTTTATAAATATAGGATTAAAATATTGTTTAGATTTAAAATTTGAATTATCTTTTACAAGGATAATCGTGGATCGGGTCCACGACTTTGTACAATATTTTTTAAATTTATTTTATGTGATAATATTGTTTAGATTTGATTTATAAGATAATATTGTTTAGATTTTATGTGATAATATTGTTTGGATTTGATTTGTATTTAGTTTTGTGATTTTTTTTCCACGATTTCAACTCCTATTTTTGAAATTAGTTTTCCCTCCCACCTATTTTTGAAATATTGTTTCTTTTTTTTATGTTGTTTTCATAATATATTTGGACACTACCCTATTTTTATCAATTTTTTTAAAAAAATATTATTTGTGAAATTCTTTCTAAAGAAAAGTAAGAAGGATAAAAGAAAAATTAGCGTGGGGAGACAAATAAAATTAGACTATTTTGATAGGATTGATTTCAAATACAGCAGATTGACTATTTATAAATATGACAAAATTTTAGCAATAGAGTGAAATAGATTTTTACCGCTTAATGATAAAAATAAGTGATAGAAGTTTATCGTAATCATTAAATTTTTTTCTAAATTTTTAAATAGTTTGATATTTTTTCATTTATAATAATTTCTCATGTTTATATATACTTCATTTTTTTAAACGTCAAATCTTACTTATATTCCACATTGTTTTAGGTACATTTAAAATTTAGGAAGTTTATAATTATAACATAAATAATTTAACTTATGAATTTGTTTTCGTTTCGCTTATTACATTGTAAAAGATTATGATTCAAATCATTTATAAATTTATGTAGGGTTGGGTAATTGAACTTCAAACCTTGAGATTAACACTACAAAATTATTTATTTAGTTGAACTATGTTTATATTGATGACGTCATCAATGTTTACATATTTATAGTTGTGTATACTACCTTTTATCTTCCTTTACAAATTAATCTTGTGTTAATTTTCATATTATATTAAGGAAAAGATCCTTCGAGAATATTTGTGTGAACAAATTTACAAGTTTATGATAAGACGAAGATTAAACCTTTCAACAACCAAAGTCAAAACTTACCCAAATAATTGTGATAGGCATTGACACGTGGCATAATCATACTGCTTCAGATCCACTCCCTGCTTATATAAAACCGCAATCCGTAATTTCCCCAATTTGCTTTGCAAAAATGGCATCCCACGGCAAAATGAGCATCAGCGTCCCTTCCTCCGCCAAAAGCGCCGGCGAGGGGGACGGCGTGGCGGCGCACTCCTGTTCATCGAAAGGCCAATGCCTCTGCTCACCCACGACTCATCCCGGTTCCTTCCGGTGTCGGCTTCACCGTTCGAATTCGTTGCCCTGGAGCAGGCAGTCCAAGTCCGCCGCCGCATCGGCCGACGCCTCTCACACCTCAGATCTCTCTCCAAAGTCAGTTGAATCTGCTTGATTTTTCACTCGCCCTTCAATTTCGATTTATCCGAAACAAATAATGAAATCCTCTGTAAATATTTATGTCTTCCTCTCTCTCTCTCTCTCGTTAATTAAATACCAGAGTCGGTTTCTATCCGTCTGTTTGTTTCCATGGCGATCCTTTGATTTTAATTTCAGATAATTTCTCCCCTTCTTTTTGATTTTTTTTTTTTTTGATTTTTGATTTTTGATTTTTGATTTTTTTTTTTTTTTTTTTTTTTTTTTTTTTTTTTTTTTTTTTTTTTTTTTTTTTT
>QLSR01000206.1:1954393-1968325 GCA_031780015.1 Citrullus colocynthis
TTTTTGATTTTTGATTTTTTTTTTTTATTTTTTTATTTTTTTATTTTTTTTTGTAGCTCTTCGTTATACTCGGATCATATCTAGTGGATTTTGTAAAATTGGGATTTCAGAATTTATATTAGTACTGCTCTCTTTCTATTTTTTCTAGTGTTTAACCTGTCGGGCTCCTATTTTTTTTTTTTTTAAAATACCGTCTGTGTGACATGGAAAATCGGACCTCTTCCGATTAATATTGATAGACTGGAGATAATAATTTAAAACTACTTTGCATGATTATTAAATTAAGTAACGATCAGATTAATTTTATTTTAATGGACATAGCTGGGCAAATAATAATTAAAACAGGGAATCTATGAACTAGTTGCGGAAAAAAGGAAAATCATGAATTAAAAGAAAAACCTTGAGCGCTCCAGCGTTTCGGTCAGGAATATTATAAATTCATGAATTCAACGTTGAAATAAGAATTATAATCGACATCTCTATTTTAAGGGAAGATAACTTACATAAAATGTTTTTGATGTAAAATAGTTAGAAAATAACTACTAACAAAATTTTACTTTTTATCCGTAATAGACTATTAGATCCTGTATCTGAACTTATTGCAGTTTATCATATATGCGAAATTTTATTATATTTTTAAACAGTTTGATATTTCTTCAATTTATAGTATATTTTTTTAATTTTTATGTAAGAAAATAAAATTTGTGAATATATTTTTAAAATAAATAACAAAATTTTTTTTGAAAAATTAACAATAAACAAATATAGGACACTAAGTTTAAAATTTATTAAAGGTATACGAAATAAAAAATGCATAATTAAAAGTATAGAGATTAAAATTGAAGAAATTTAAAAGTTATGAACTAAAATGGTACTTTTGTAAAATTAGGATTTTGACAATTTAGTTTGGCTTTTAATAGGAAAAAAGAGACATGATCTCAATAAATGATCGAGAACTCAAACGTTCAAATCGTGGTGATCACCTAATAAAAATTAATTAATTTTCTACAAACCTTTTTAACACCCAAATATTGTATAATTAGTCGAATCATTTCTACTAAGACAATTTAAACTCTACAATTTTAGATGAAAGAAGACTTTAATACAAAGGCATTAGTTTTAGCATTATGTGATGGGGAGTAGGGGCCTGATAATGACAGAGGAATGGCATCTTGTGATTGGACTGTCACGTACAGCTCTGTATTTTTGCTCTAGTTAATATCATTTTTATATTTTTGTTTTCCATTTTTAATTGTTATTTCCAGAATTATTTAGGCGAAACCCACCCCCGGTTTTATTAGGAGAGGAATCATATGGATCAAGGATTTTTACTCTTTAACCTGTGGGCCAATGGGGCATAAGGGTTAGAGGTCAATTTCACACTATTATTTTCAAGATGAGCAATGTCACCACAAAAATAAAGAAACTTTTTAAGAAGCAAAAACGAAAAAGAATAAGTTTGTCGTGTAATTAGACATGCAATAAATCCAAAATAAATATGTGGTATTGACAATTAGGTCGAGCAGCAAAAGATGGTCGAAGTCAATTATTTATTATTCTTATGCGATCAAAGGAGATCATATTCTTCAAATAAAAATTTACAATATCAAACATGTCAAAAATTTAGTAAAATTGAAAACCATCTTTGGACAAGAAAAATTGAAAGATGTCTAAAAATTTGTTAGACATTTTTTTAACATATAGATTTATTGGATATGAAATTGCAAGTTCACAAGTAAAAACTTGTAGTTTAACTACTAATATAAGTATATCTCAATTAACAAAAAAATGTGTACTATCAACCTCGAGATTTTAAATTGAATTCTCTACCACTCATAAAAAAAAGATTTGTAATTTAACTAATGTTTATCGTCTATTGTTTTTTTTTTCCATAAAATTAAATAAGATGAGAGAAACCCCACAACATATATTATGGATCATCATCCATGTACTTTATCTTGTCTTCCACTATGTGTACAAATTTGGATGGAGAAACTGAAAATGACAAAGTGAAATATAGAGAAAATCTTCCACACAATCTATTGAAAGTTGAATTCATCTCACCCTAAAAAAAAACCGTCAAAAAGGATTTCTACTCTATTCTATTAATAAAATACTTTGAACCCACTCACCACCTAATTTCATTTTATTTTTTTAAAACTTTCGACCTTTAAGACAGAGCACATAATATATAGTGCCAAAAAAAAAAAAAAAAAAAATTCATAAATAATCATTCAAAATAATCACAGCCTTAAATAGTAGGGTATATAATTATTAAAATTTCAATTTTCAATAATGGTTAATACGTGGATGAGCAATTATATTTTAGGCTATTTATTAAATTATTACCTATGGCATTGGGATCTATAGCTCATTATCTATTAACTTTAGTAGTGGTACAACATGATAGGGTGAGGTTAAGGGATGCATTCTCTTGAGTTGAAGGGATGTACAAGAAGCAAAAAGCCAAAACAAACGAGCATCACAAGACACATTTGCATTTAATTGTTTAGATTAAATTTATTGTTAAAAACTTCAAATTGAATTGAAATCATCAAATTAAGATGGTGTTTCTTGCACAAATTTAACATGTATGCATGAAAGTTAAATTTGTAGTTTGTTCCATTTGAATGAGTTATATTTGATTTTGGTCAAGTAACAACTTGATTAAGTTAAATTGGACAAATGTTTCAATTTTGTATTTATTTGATTTATTATGTATTTTGGAGAATGATTAAGTTGCTAGCCTATAAATAAAAACTTGGTTATGTTGGAATTTATGCTTTAAAGCCTCATAGTTAGTTAGTTATTTAATATAATAGTTGATTATTTTAAATATGTAATAATGAGTTATCTATTATGGAAAACTCCATGGTTATTTCATGAGACCTGACAATATGTAGTGGACATAAAAGTGAATAATATTAAAGTAATAACCTAAACGGTCTATAATATATGGATAATATTGGGTGCCTTATCCTAGTAACACTATAAACATGACATGAAGGAATTGAATCCTTTGCGGAAGCGAGTGATTGCCATATGCCAATAATTTTCTTTTTGAAAACATAAATTATAGATAATAAAAACTTGGATAAACTAAAATATTTAGCATGCAAAAGATGAAATTAGAGTTTGAAGTTCTTTACCTTTGAAGATCGTCTTCGAGTAAGTTTTTCTTCTTCTCACCAAAACACGAACCGGAAGAAAACGTCCTTCAATAAAGAATGCAGGAATCAATAGAGAGAGTTTTTTCCATAGAGAATTATCCTTGATTTTTCTTCTGCCAATTGCACACAGAAAACCTCTCTCTCCCTATCTCTCTTTTACGTACATTATAAAGAAGGAAAAATAACTCTCTACTACATGTAGTGGAAGTTTAATTAATTTAATAATACTAAATTTAAATTAATATTAATTTAATTATAATATATTAAATCATATTTGATATATATAACTAAATAAAAAGTAAGGAAAATTATTATAAATAGAAAAAAAAATATATCAAACTGTTTACAAATATAGCAAAATTTCACTTATTATGTGTGATAGATCCAGATAGACATCTACCTGTGCCAATCAGGTAAAGTGATAGATGTCTATCTAGGTCTATCAAGTCTATCACAGATAAAAAGTAAAATTTTTCTATATTTGTAATTATTTTTAACAGTTTTTCTATTTTTTGAAAATATCCCTAAAATTAATTAATTAATAAATTAAAAATCTCATATTTTAAATTAAATCTGAATCATATTCAAATAACCTTTTCTCACATAACCAAAATTTTAATATGAATCTCATTCATATTAATTTTAACCTATAATTTTTATATAAATCTCATTCATATTAATTTTAACGTATAGTTTTTATATGAATCTCATTCATATAATTAAAATGTAAATCTTATTTAAATATTTATCTCTCTTAATAACATAACGTATAAATTTTGAATCTCATTCAAAAATAATTTTATATTATAATGTATCTATATACATTATACTAATTGTTTCATATATAACTCAACTCCCTTATTAATTTGAACATTTCAAATTAATCCAAAATAATTGATTCTTATACAAATCCTTAATGAGCTAGCAAGGGGACCTTATGAACCTATAGATTAGAAGCTTCAATGATATGAGATAAATCAATTAAACACTTTAATTAGATTAATCAATATTCATTAACTGAAGTTCACTCCACTAAAGACCTATAGCTGCACTCTTCACACTATAGATATAGTTCTATGTCCAAGGAAATAACTAATCAACAATAAGTCGACCCTTCACAAATTACTCCTAACTGCAGCTGGGTCAAATTATTGTTTTACCCTTGTAGTTACATTTAACTTCTTAAGTACCACTGATTTCTGTAATGAACAAACAGTTTATAGTCCAACTACAAACAGTTTATAGTCCAACTATAGACTAACCCTTCTTGGGCCAGTGAAAGGGTGAGGCATTTCTGTTCAAGACCCGGAATAAGCCTTTAAGAGAGCAATTTATCTACTTACCCTAAAGATGGAAAAGAGTGAATTTCATCTTGTAAAGATATATTCCTAGCTCCCTATTTAGACAAATCCCCAAAATGGTAGGGATATTGAGTCGACGATCTAGCTGCTCTCATCCATACAAATCAAACAATTGTCCTCATAGAGGAGTTCATAACTCACTCAGGATTAAGGTCGAGTCACCTATAGTCATCCTATGAAATGTTAACTTCTTCAATTAATAGCATTACAAAGAGAAATTAAACATTTCGTGGTCCTGTCTTATACATACTCTTTACATAGGATACCCCCACTCACATGTCTCCACATGAATGATTAGGATCAAATCATTTGTAACACTGTACAACTCTTGTAACAATTACAAAGTGGGTCTTATCCGTAGTGTTACCAAAAAAAGGCACCCAACCTTATCTCTATACTACATACCTTTTTGGTTATTTCTTAAATATGATCAAATCCTCGTATGTCAACCACATACATGCTTAAGTTTATATAAAATAATAATGGATTTTAGTTTATTGGATTGAGTTAATGCAAAAGATAATAAAATAACTTCTTATTTTATTGAGTAAATAAAATGTATTTATAACTTCACAAAACTACGAGGACTCTAAGAGATTTAGGATACCAGTCCCAACAATCTCCCACTTGTCTTAAAGCTAGTGGGGTGTTTCACCATAAATGGAGCGAATAAGCTTGCAAAGCATTTTCTCTTGACCTTGTTGAATAAATTCTTCTAGTTCTTTCATGTAAATGGTCTCTTCAAGATTACCATTCGAAAAGGTAGTCTTGACATCCATTTGCCATATTTCATAGTCATAATATGTGGCAATGGACAAGAGAATCCTGATAGACTTAAGCATGACAACAAGTGAGAAAGTTTCTTCATAGCTCACTCCCTCAACTTGGGTATAACTCTTTGCCACTAGTCTAGCCTTAAAGGTTTGCACCTTTCCATCTACATCTCTTTTCCTCTTGTAGATCCATTTACAACCTATAGGTTTTACCCATTCAAGTTGATCTTCAAGTTCCCAGATTAAATTGAAGTACATAGACTTCATTTAAAGATCTATAATTTTAACCCATTCATCATTATCCACATCATTCATTGCCTGATTATAGGTCAATGGATCTTCAACTTTTCATTCGGTATGATATCTTGAGTTTCAGTTAAATCCAAATAATGAGTAAGTGAGTTTACAGCCCTTCCACTATGTCGAAACTTTCTCAACTTTTGAGGAGGATGTGTATGACTTGATGAAGCCCCATCAACATCTCTTGTTGACGTATCAGCTTCTTCAACAACTCTTGTTGAAGTTTCAGTAGTTTCATTGGAAAGCTCATTCAACACGATTTTACTGTGTGGCTTATGCTCTCTCATATGGTCTTTTTCCAAAAATGTAGCATTTGTCCATACAAATCCTTTATTCTGTTTTGGATTATAGAAGAGACTACCTCTCATTTCCTTGGGATACCCTACAACTAAGCATACTCTTGAACAAGGTTCCAACTTCTTAGGATTTGTCTCAATATACAAGTAAAGAGTTTTCTTCTAACTCGCTTAGAAGTCCACTCTTTACCAATTTCTCAATCCTATTGAGATTAATGTGACCTAATCTTAGATGTCAAAGATAATAATTTTCTTTAGGAAAAACCTTTTGTCTTTTATGTTGAGTTGTTGCAGTTTTGAACATTTTAGTATTTATAAGCAATTTAGATGCTAGCAGCCTTAGCACATATAAATTATTCTCTAAGTTTGTAAAACAAATATGAACACTATCTTTATAAATAAACACTTTATTTACATTGAAACTGATGGAATAACATTGTTCTATCAAACACTTAACAGAAATCAAGTTCCTTTTTAAACCAGAACTACATATACATTCTTTAATGATATAAAAGATTTATGAAAAAGTAATTTAACGCTTCCCACTGCAACTGTTGATACGACCTACCTTGTTCCAACTCACATGGTCGTCTCACCAGGCCCAAATTGCTGCTAGGAACTAATCCCTAGAAAAGAACACACATAATTAGTGGCCCCTGAATCAATTATCCAAGCAGAATCACCATTCTCCACTAAACAAGTTTCCAAAACTAGTAAGTCATGTTTACCTTGTTTGGCCTTCTTTTTCTCTTCCAAATACTTAGGGCAGTTTCGCTTCCAGTACCCATCTTGATTACAGTGGAAACCATTTCCTTTTGCAACCTTGGTTATTTTCTTGCCCTTTTGGGCTGCAGCTTGATTAGTTTTAAGGAACAAGAGGTAACTATATGGGTAAAACGATAATTTTGACCCAGCTGTAATTACGTACAACTTGTGAAGGCTTGACTTACTAATCATGGTTATATCAAGTGGACAGAAATATATCTATAGTGAAAAGAGTGCAGTTATTGGGCTATAGTGGAGTGTCTCGGTAGTTAACGAATGTTAATTAACTTGGTTAAAGAGTTTAGCAAATTAATTTCGAATTGTTGGAGTTCATGATTTGTAGGTCCATTAGGTCCCCTTGTTAGCTCATGGACTATTTCTTAGAACAATGTGATGAAATAATTTGAAGTTGTTCAAATTCGTTTAAGGAGCAAATTTTACGGTTTATTCATTAAATTATGAATTAGATGAAATTGGAGAGTTGGATATATTTAAATATGATTGAAATATCAATCGAATGAATAGAGATTCATCAGGTCAAAATTGACGGGACAAGTGGAAAGATTATTAATTTAATATTTTAATATTAATAATTAAATAGTTTAATTAATTATTATTTAAATTAAATATTGTTTAATTAATTAAATGGAAAAGAAATTGAAATTGGGAATTTCTATAAAGAAGCGTGAGGTGTTTATCTTAAAAGATTGATTATCTCATCACTTTCCACCTCCTAATTCAATAGCTTAATCACCATGAATGGTGTCAATTCCCATGGCTAATGTGATTAGTTCATCTTCTTCTTTAAATAAGAGAAAAGAATGATGAACTTGGGTTGGTCTCCAACCTGAATTTTGCTGAAAATGCAAGAAAGCCAAAAACTCACCAAAATTGTGTTTTCTCTAAAACTTGCTCAAAATTCATCAAGATTTGGATCCCACAATCTGTTTTAAGGCCAGAGAATAATGAGGAAGGCTCTTGGGGTAGTCCACGAAGTATTCGTGATAAAAAATTTGGAGAAGATTGTTTCAATTTTGAGTTACAACATGTAAGTAATTTTCCTCTGTTTTTCGGTTCTTATAATTGCATATTTAATCCTCAAAATTAATGAAATTAGAGTGCTTTTGATCCTTGTTGCTTCCACTGTCTTCTTGCTAACTCCATCATGGTCATCTTATGAAATGTTAATCTCTTCAGTCAACGGTGTTATAAAGAGCAATTAGTCATTTCGCGGTTTGGTATTATACAAACTCTTTGTATAGGATACCCCCACTCACATATCTTCACATGAACAATTTGGATCAGATCATCTATAACATTTACAACTTTTTTAACATTTATAAAATGAGTCATATTCGTAGTGTCACGAGGATAAGGCACCCAACCTTATCCTTATACTACAAACCATTTAGGTTATTACTTAAACATGATCTACTTGTATGTCAACCACATACATGTTTAAGTTACATAAAATAACCTTAGATTTTTCTCTAATGGATAATTGCCTATAAAATATAATCAATCATTATTTCAAATTATTTATTAACTACAAGGCTTAAGAGCATACATCTCAACATCTTGAACATGATCCATCCTCGTATGTCAACCACATATATGTTTAAGTTTACATAAAATAACCATGAATTCTAGTTTATTGGATTGAGTTAATACAAAAAAAAATAATAAATAAATAAAATAACTTCTTATTTTGTTGAATAAATAAAATATATTTATAACTTTACAAAACTATGAGACCCCAAGAGATTTAAGACATCAGTCCCAACATGACCCACTTTGTAAGTGTATACAAATGTTGTCAATGTTTACAAACGACATGATCCAAATCGTTTATGTGGAGACATGCGAGTTGCAATATTTGTATAATGAGATTGTATAAGATCAGACCGTGAAATACTTAATCTCTTTTGTAATGCTATTGACTAAAGAAGTTAATATTTCATAGGATAGTCATATGTAACTCGATCTCAATCTTGAGTAAGTTATGGACTTTTGCCTATGAGGGTTTGTCCTTTGATTTGTATGGGTGAGAGTAGCCCAAGTTGTCGACGCAATAAGCCTACCATTTTGGGGACGAGACCAAGCGAGGAGCTAGGAACATAACTACACAAGATAAAATTCACTCCTTTCTCAGCTTTATGGTAAGTAGATGAGTAGTTTTCTTAAGTGTTGATTATGGGACTTGAACAAAGGGTACCCGCTCTCTCACTAGCTTGAGAGAGACTTGGTCACTAGTAGAACCATGAGCAGGTTATTCATTAGAGGAATTAATGGTACTTAAGGAGAAAAAGGTAATACATGGGTATAACGGGCATTTGATCCAGGTGTAATTATGAAGTACTCATGAAGAATTGACTTACATGTAATGGTTAAATCCATGGATGCATCATGTTCTACAGTGCGAAGAGTGCAACTATGGATCTTTAGTGGAATGACTCGTAGTTGATGAATGTTGGTTAATTTAATTGAAGAGTATAATTAATTAACCTCGAATTATTGGAACTTTTAATTTGTCGGTCTACTAGGTTCCTTTTGCTAGCTCACAACGGGCAAACAAAGACCATTAGTTTTGAAAGAATTTGAATTGTTCTAATTAATTGACGGAATAATATTAATCGTATATGGTACAATTAATATAATGTATATAGATACATTATAATAGAAAGTTATTGTTGAATGAGATTTAAAATTAAACTATATAATAAAAAGGAGATTTATTGTATTTTAATAAGATTTAAATAATAAATAATATGAATTAGATTCATATTAAAATTATAGGTTAACAAGTTACTATGCATGAGATTCATATTAAAACTATAGGTTATGAGAGAGTGTGCATGTGAATATGGTTTAAATGTAAATTTTATTAAATATGAGATATTTAATTAAAATATCAATTGATTAATTTGATTAATTAATTATATAATTTAATTCAATGATTTTTATTTTTATTTTTATTTAAATTAAATAATCAGAAGCGGGTGATGTGAGAGTTAGAGTTTGATCCTACTTCACGTTGAAAAGAGAGGAGGAAGTTTTTTTTTTTTTTTTTTTTTCCTTTTAGTCCATGGGCTGCTTCTTGCATAATACCCCTTTACTTCCAATATCTCTCAAGTTTTTCCAAGAGAAGGGTTCTTTGTGAAAAATCTTCTTCAAAAGTCAATTCCCTTTGCTTTTTCAAAGGGTGGTTCACACAAACTGGTCCTTACCAAGAGAATAGTTGGGAAGACCCGATAGAGGCATCACATTCACGTTTGGGAGGAGATTCATTGTGGTTCGTTGAGGAAGAGGATTTTATGGATTCTTGACGAAAAGGTTCAAAGGTGAGTTTCCTTCTTCCCTATAATTTATTTAACATGCTTAATCTTTACTACATTATGAATGTATGTGTTTTTGTCTTATGTGTTGAAAATTCTAAAACAAAATTGAAAGAAAGTGATCACTTGCTTTCGTTGTGGGATTTGATCCCTTCAATTTTTTCATTTGTAACATCTCATTCCAAATTGAAGAGTTCTCTCTTTTCTTTCTTTATTTTGATCTTGAGTTGAGTTGGGAGCAAGTATCCAAGAGTTTTCCCACATCCGAGTAGTTTAAGGTTATAGTTCTATTGAAGTCAGTCATTGTATCATGTTGAGACAATCGTTGTAATTTGCTTGCAGCCCGTGTAAAGCAAATAGTTATTTTTAGGATGAACGATTATCAAAAGCATGTCTTGACTACTAATCTCCAAAAGTTTAGAGTTTTTTTTTTTTTTTTTTTTTTTTTTTTTNAAAGTTGGAGAGTCTTACAATTTTAAGCCTTTGATATGTTTTCACATAAAATTTCGTTAAAAAGAAAAAATCTCTATATGCTTTCAGTGAAGCATAAAGTGTATAAACGACGTAAATAATTTTTTTTTATATAGAAAAAATGGCCCTGGAGTAAAATTATTTGTTGAATTTTATAATTAGAATTTGCAGACAAATTTGTACACATGCACACACGTGGTTGTTTAGATTTTTTTTTTTTTTTTTTTTTTTCTTTTTCATGTTTTTTGTTATTTTCATATCTAAGTATTGTTACACACTTATACCATCTGACTTATTTTGAGTTTGAATATTATACATTGAGTCTAAGTGTAATCAATATGCTAGTATATTAAGTTGTTATATATCATTTTCCCCAAACACTAATCACAAGACACCAATATGATAAACTACTTAGGATAAGGAGTATAAAGATTAGAAAAACTCTCGCTCCTCCACAACGTTTGACAAAGTATGTTAGCACATTTTGAGTATGGCAAATATGAGAGAAAGACAACTTCAAGATTGCAGACCATCCTCTTTGCCTCATCAATAAAGAAAGAAACTTTAGAGATGTCCTCATCAAAGAAACTTTGGAGATGTCTCAACCGCATCATTGTTCAACAAATAGGTTAGAATGGTTTTCTAGTAATACTGCCTACAAGTTATTTATCATAAAAAAAAAAAAAAATGTGTATGCGACTACTTCAGCAATGGAAATATTGCCTATACGCTTTCTTCTGACGTGTAAATCATTAATAGGCTTAAGTTGGCCACAGGCATAATAAAATTCATTTCCCATTTTAATCCAAATTCTCTGTAAGCTTAGCTAACAAACATGACCTCCAGTTCCAGGGACGATTCGGTCCCTCTGCCCTACACTCTTCTTCCCCAAAATGCTGCACAGCAAAACGTCGTCGTTTTATCCCTCTACCGTCCCCCTTCATGCCGACATCGGCGACTTCTCCGACTCTGTGCCCTCTACTCCGCCGCCTTCCTCCTCCTCTTCGCCGTTGCTTTTCTACTTTTCCCCTCCGATCCTTCGCTCCAACTCGTCCGATTAAAACTCAATCGCGTCAAAGTCCATTTGTTGCCTGTTGTCGCGCTTGACCTTTCTTTCTCTGCTTCTCTTAGGGTTCGCAATAAGAATTTCTTCTCTCTCGATTACGATTACATTGGCGTTTCGGTCGGCTACCGGGGAAGACGACTTGGATTTGTGAGCTCTGAGGGCGGTCGAGTTTCTGCTCGAGGCTCTTCTTATGTGAATGCCACTCTCGATTTGAATGGGTTAGAAGTTGTTCACGATGTCTTTTACTTGCTTGCGGATCTGGGGAAGGGTATCATTCCCTTCGATACGGAGACGGAAGTGGAAGGATCCGTGGGGATTTTCTTAATCAAATTCCCGATTAAGGTAATATTGATTTTAATTCTGTTTCTGACCATAAATAAAATCTTTACTTGGAATTATAAATTGCTTCGATGTTGATTCGTTTTGTTTCTTTGATTAGTTTGCAATCATTGAATGGATGAACAGTAGTAAGACTCCATTTCTTTGCAAACAGCACGATTTAAATAATGCTTATTCTGCTGTGGCTACTATTACACGTTTCTTAGTGTAGAAGTTCAGATAATTGGAAAAAGACATTCAACTTTGTAATTGACTCTTTGGATGTCCAGTATTGAACCCATTTCTTGGTCCTGCAAGCTGCAGCACTCCTTAAATCATTGCCAAATGCTTAGGCCCCATTTGATTACTTTTGGTCTTTGACCATTTTGTTTCTTTTCTCACAATTTCTTTAACATGGATTTTCAAAACATAACAAAACAAAGAAACTAATAAACTAAAAATCAAATCTTCACCTCTGTGCCCTCTACTGGCCCATTTTGTGCTATGATGTTGATAGGGAAAATGGTTGAAGACGATTAACCTTCTTATTCTGAACTTGAACCCTGCCGTTGATTTGATTATTGCCTGCCGATTCGTACATTAGATATAATTATAACCATTTCATCTTAGGCTATTGGAATGTGTAGATCTCAAATGCTTTTCTTGTGGAATGTGTCATCCGAGTTAAAAGAACATCCCTATTCTATCCTTCACTGCCTTCTTTCCCCAGCTTGACTATTCAGCTAAATAAATAATCTAAGCTATTCTCGAGGGTTTGCTATTATTGTAATTATAATGTTGTGTTAGGCTACTGTGGTTCTTGTATAAATGTCAAATAGTGGAATGTGTCATTTGAATTCAAAGAAGTCGGTCTTGCTCATCCTCACCCAACCCTCCTGTCATTCTGTGGCCTCTTTCACCAACTTAACTATTCAGCACAAATAATTCTAATTTAGTGTGTGTTCTGTTCTTTTAATGGTGTTTATTAATGCTCGTCAGGCAAGAGTGTCATGTGAGATACTTGTGAATACAAATAACCAAACAATTGAACATCAAGATTGCTACCCTGAGGTGAGAATTCATCACGTTGCTCACTTGTCTGTTGATATTTCTGCCAAAGTTTGAACCTCACAACCCCTTGGATCTTTCTTCTTGTATTTGCAGTGAAGGGAAGATGGAAATTGGGTTTTGATTATTACTTTCGTGACATGAAGCTGAAACTGGGAAGTGGGAACTCCCCTGATCTTGCTGAATATGACTGTAAATATCACTCGCAGAAAGTTAGTGTTCATTGTGGTATGCTGGGGATTTGAAAAAACAAGGAAAGGGTGAATATCTCTGTGGATTACTACTTGGAAACTGTGGTTTTATAACTTACTCTTGTCGAGCTCAGATTCTTACACAAGTTAAATTCATTTATGTGTGATAGATAGTACACGTGTGGCAGTCGCTGCCCATTGCAGCAATGGGAGTAAATTCTTCTTCACCCATGCTTTTGTGGCCATTCACTTGGAGAGTTTCTATATATACATTCGTGAATAAACATGCTGGGAAAGGATTGTTGAATCTAAAAGTAACTGTGTTCTGTTCTATTTTGAATGTAAATGACTGGCAATATTACTAAAGAAACAAGATAGTATTTTCATAAAGAAGGAAGGAAGCAGAAATGAAAACATTGCTAAATAGACCCTTAAAACTGATGGATTTCCTACATGTCCTACAGAACTCTCATGGAATTCAAATGCCTGTCCTCATTGTCCTCGTGGACAGTTCTGATGTTGTGACTTATGAGATTGACCTGAGTGTACGTTATTATGTTAATTGTATTGCTGGGTTAAAATATTAGGTCAAAATGAGATTTAACTAGATATTGGGAAAGTAAGGTTATATTATTTATTTACTCCACTTTCCTTATCATCTATTGTTGCCTCCCATCCCTCTCTTCCTTCTAAAAATATCCCCTTGCACGAATTTTAAGTCTGCCTCTTCTCCCCTCTTCATTCTCCTCCTTTCTCCCCTTCTGCCTCTTCTACCTTAGCTTTTTTTTTTTTTTTTTTTTTTTTTTTTTTTTTAAAAA
>QLSR01000206.1:1968594-2122651 GCA_031780015.1 Citrullus colocynthis
TTTTTTCAAAACTGGAAAATTGGAAATTTTGGAAATTTTCAGATTTGAAACGAAAATTCAGATCTGGAAGGTTTCCTTGTCCATGGTGGAACTTTTAGCAGAAAAAGAAAAGAGAGTTGAAAGCTAGAGCGAGGCTAAGGAGTTAGAGAGAGAAATTAGAGCAACAAGAAGGAGCCAGACAGAAAATATCATAAAGATGTTTACGGATGTCAGCAAAAGCCTTCTACATTTTTGCATGATTTTTCAAAGCATTTTTACGAGTTTTTACTTGATTTTTATAATACAAAGGTGCATGTGTATATATACATTTAGATGACAAAATTAGAGAAATTTTATTATATTTATAATTGGTTGATTTGAAACAGACCATATGTATACATATTAAATATTTTGGTTCATTTGAAACAGACCATATCTATATATATTAAAAAACAGTAATAACATAAACTCAGAAATAGACATTCCACCTATTTAGCAAAAGTTTAACCTCTCAAATTTTCTTCTTCAAAGACGACATGAATTGAGTGACAAGTGGAAACTGGACTCATACCATAGGAAATTAGTGGACAAAGTCAAATTCCGAAAGCCTTAACCAAATTAATGACCACAATTATTCACTCTTTTTGCGATTGCATGCAATCACAATTATGGATATATATAATACACACGCTCATTCATTTTATTTTACAGAGACCACAACAGTAATTACTTATCGTTCGTCAATTTTTTACTCTCCGCCGATCCATTTTTTACCATCCGCCGCCGCCCGACCCAAACGTACTCACTTCGGTGAAGCCTGCAACGAAACGACCCCGGGTGCCTCGTCGGCGAGCACAAGCATCGCCTTTCCGCCTTTTCGCCGCCGCATCTCTCAGCCGCCTCCGCCTCCGCCGCGGTGGTTTGCAAGAGGACCCAATTGCATTTCACAGCCAAAAACTCCCTCCGAGGCAGGAAATCGTGTGGGTAACACATTTTTCGTTTTTGTTCCTCTCCTTTGTAAATTTTAATCTCTTTATGTTTTGGGTTATCTTGTGGGGACTGTAAAGAAAAGAATATGTGGAATTGGAGTTTTTATAAGTGAGGCATGAAGCAAAGGTGTTGATTGACAATACAAATAGGATTTTGGATAGATTCCCATCATAAAACTCCTTTTCTTTTTCTTTCCGTTTCCTTTGCTTTAATTATCCTTGTTTTGTGTGCCAAAAGCTTCTATGATCAAAATGTCCATTTTGATGAATATTTTTTGGAAATAATTAAATGTTGAACATAATAACTAAACGTTTTAATTGAGTTAAAATATTTATATTAGTGAGATAGTTATTTATTTGTGTCATAAATTTATTTTCTATATGATAGATATGTCGGAATTAGTGAAAATGAAAAATTTGACAATTCAATGAAAATTTAGTACCATGAATGCCTACATAATATTCTTCAACTTCACATACATTTACTTTTGTTGGATTCTTATCAAACCTAACTATATCTTGGTTTAATTCTTTCAAAGAAAAAAAAAAAAAACTTATCTTGGCTGAATAAATTAAATAGCTAAGCTTTATATAGAAATTTATTATTCATCAAACTATAGAGCATAACGTCTTTTAATTTCTTTGTCAAAGAAAGGGTACATGAGAAAAGAATCAAGTTCTTCTTCCTCTATCAAAATAAAAGTTCGCTTCACCTTTTTTTTTTTTTCCCCTCTTCTTTATGGCATGTAAAAGGAATCATTCTAAATATTTTTTGTTTACAATAGAGAACAAAGAGACAGAGAGTTATATTGAGTAGCTAAGCAAACACTTAGATATCAAACGTCAAGTAATTTTGATCAGCAAATGAGGAAAGTAGAAGAACAAACTGCTAATTCTAAAGTAGTGTGGAGAATAATGTGTACTTCAAAGTCTTTCATGAATTTTAATTCTATATATTTACCTTTTTTTAAAAAAAGAAAAAACAACGACTTACACAAGTTGGCACGTCAGATTATCAAAGTTCATGTAATAAAAAAGGTTATTTTGGTTGGAAATAGGTGTGCAACGTTTCTGGTTAAATAATAGAAAGATGAAGAATACATAACTAAACGACAATCAACCAATTTGTACTAAAGATGCTTATGGCCATAAGACAATTTCCCCATCTTTGTCCACGTAAAATTTTCGAAAATTTCTATTTAAATTTTTAATCTCTTCAATGGAAATTTCCAATTTAATGAAAGAATCTTGAATTTCCATATAAAAAATAAATATTTTAGGAAAGTCTAAATTCAGGTTTTTATTTTTCCTCACTCCTTACATCTTTGGGTTTATAATATATAACTTATAGTTTCATCTCAAAATCAACTGAAAATAAAATGAGTAATTCATGTATCTTATAAAGACAAGGAGGAGTCTCTCTCTTTTCAATGTAGGATCTCAAACACAATTAGAGGAAAACAAAATCTAAATTTAGTGGATGATATTAATGGATCCATCCATTAAAAAAAATAAAGGAAAATATCTATTTATACCCTTAAATTTCAGGGGATTGTTCACATGAGCTTTTGACAAAGGAAATTTAATTTGTAGAAATGAACCTGATTTTATTGATTTAAAGTATAAGTGTTGCAGTCTCTAATTTTAATTTTATCCTCTAATTCTTTCCTCGGATGCATAAACTTTAATCCTTAAGCTTGTTGATCTTCTTGGATAATCGGCCTTTGGGCTTGATGATCTTCTTGGAGGATTAACCTTTGGCGGACTTGTTCATCTACTTGTATCGGCTTTTGGCTTGTTAATCTATTGACTTCGATCTGAGGGCTAATGAGCTCGTTCTCAAATCAGGGGAGATAAGTCTTCAATTTGTAGATGATGAAGAGGCGATCAAGATGATTAATTCGTTGAAGAAGAGATGCTCGATTTGTTGAAGAAGTCTTCTAGTCTTTGAATCTTTTGAATTCTGAATGTTGAAATTCCTTGGATTCTCTGACTTCTGAATCCTTCGACTTCTAAATCCTCTAGATGTTTGAATGTGGACATCTTCAATCTCTGTTTGAATGCTTCAGATGATAAGCGATCTCCTCTATTTATAGAGTTTTGAGAGACCCTATATGGACTTGGGCCTAGTTGAAATTGAGCCCAACTTTTGGGCTTGGACTTAAATTAATCTTTTTTTCATAAAATTTTATTTAAGTGTGACCTAATTTATTTCAATAAACTTGAGCTAAACTAGCTTTGGGTCCAATCACCACATGACATAATTTGATTGGACTGGTTGACATTACCCAATGGATCAATGCTTAGACAAGTGACATCATTTGATTTGTCAACTTTTTTATGTCTTTTAATTTAATTTGAGAACATGGAATATAATGAAATAGAGCCACTTTGAGGTTCTCTATAAAATGAGGCATGGAACTGAGCCACTACAAAGAAGTTCTGGGAGTTGCAAAGGAAACCTCGAGCTCATATTGGTCATGGGTTGAGAACGGGAATTGAATTCTCTAAGACCTAATTTACCTTTGTTCCTCAGTAGCTCAGTGGTAGAGCGGTCGGCTGTTAACCGATTGGTCGTAGGTTCGAATCCTACTTGGGGAGATTTGATTCATTCCGAATTCTTTAATTCGGAATGAAAGGGTTCGCTTTGACCGTTAAGAGAAGGTAACCCGTTCCTTGTGTCTTTGTTTCTATTGCATTCTATCTCATCGTATCAAATTATGTTCTGCGATATTTGAGAATCACCGTCAATACCTCGGTGTAGGTCTGAGATAATCCTTTGTTCCACAGTTTGGGTCTATTTACAACTAGCCAATTAAGAATTCTCAGATGTACTAGTACTAGCAAGTGCATCTTTGATGCAGTCATCGATTCTCCCGAGAGGTCACAATTACCGCGAGCAAACATATTAATGACGAGGAACACATTTTTGATTTAAAAATCAAATAAATAGAGAAAAGCCGACTTGTGTAAATTTGTAATTGATCTCAAATTTATCAATCATTAATTTAAATTAATGATATGACGATTTGTGATTAGCCAAAATTTCTTAGTCAATGGGGGCGTAGTTTACACACTAAACTAATAATTGTATTGATTTAAACTCTAAACTCTTGTAAGTATATCCATTAACACCCTCCTTTAGACTTCCTTATAAAAATATCGTACAAAACATGTAATTGTTTCAATTAAACTTCTAAATTGTTATAAGTGAATTAATTGTTACATGTGTGTAGACTTCTTCAAATGTGTCCGATAAGAAAAATGGATGATTAGAATTGATGCATGGATAGTTTTTAAAGGAAATTTTAATTGACAGTCTAAATTGATTCTCTCATAAAAGATTAAGAGTTCAATTAATAAAATTACCAGTCTCACACCATGTTAATATCCAAATAGAATATAACAGAGAGTATAAATTGATATACCTTAAAAAAAAATTAAGGTTTAAATTGATAGAATTATAAATTCAAAATAAAAAAATATTAGATACAAGCCATGAAATTATTTTTCTCTAAAAAAAAAAAAAGTGTGAATAAGTGGGCATATGGAATTTTAGGAGTGGGGTTTTGCCCCCAATTTTGAGAGTCATATTGCTGACTCGTCTCCTAGTCAGATTCTTTAAGAAAAGTTTTGTTTTTGGTCTTTGTCATGAGTGATATGTGTCGGAATCTTCAATTTGATTGTTTGGGAAAGAAAGTTTATACAGTACTTTATATTGTCTTCCTTAATATTGTCCATTCATCCTTTTCATGTACCAAAAATAAATGTCTAGTAAGAGATAAAATTGTTATTATCAGATGAGAATTACAAGTATTTGGACATGGCATAATTTTGGTTAATTAGACCATGGTCACACTTTCTCATTATTGCATAATTTCAGCTTCTTCTAGAATGCTTTCCAAGGACACACCAAAATAATATATGTCCGTATGTAAAATAAGGTCTTGGTGGTGTATGTCCAGGAATCAAATTCTTTTTTTTCTTTCTTTTTGTTTTTTTTTTAAATAAATATTTTAATTTTATATTTGTGTATGTGACAAAAGTGAGACGCATACAAGTCTAAATATTACTCTGATCAGATGAAATAGACGTGGTTGGAGTTAGGTAAAAATAAAATTAACGAAAATTTGAGCAAAATAGGTGGCCATAGGGTTTTAAGTGTATGTAAATTAAAGGGAAATTATCTTACATAACAAAATTGTTGAAAATATTCCAACTAATAGCAAAATATACGGTCTATTCATGATAGATCGCGATAGATTGCTATTGTAGTAGTCTATCACAATCTATCGCGGTCTATCGCATATAGACAGTGAAATTTTTACTATATTTGTAAATATTTGAGTTTTTTTGCTATATTTGAAAAAAAGTTAATTAATTTTTTTTTCTTTTTCAATAAAGTCCTCTTACTTTTTATTTACTTCTCTTAAAGCAACCCGCCATAATTTAGATATATACTCTACCCTCGACTTAACAGGGTAGTGATCAAATCTTATATGTGAAAAGAAAAAACACAAATAGAGAGATTTAAAAGGTAAATTTGAAAAGTAAAACAAAGACCAAATTAAAATAAAATTTAACTTTTCTAAAGGGATAAATTATAAATTTGGTTCCTATGGTTTGTGTCAATTTGATTGTTTTTAGAAGTTTCGGTTGCCTATGATATTTATAAATGACTTTAATAAAAAGTAGGAAACGGTCTCTCCATCGCATAAATAGTTAGAATGTTTTCATCATCTTTAGTAAAATCAAGTCTGCACAATTTAACCAAGTCATATAAGTATGCTTTACTATAACTAGGTTTGTTTTCAAATATAACAAAATAAGTTAAACTATTTATAAATATAAAAGATTTTTTACTATCTATGAGCAATAAACTGCGATAGACTTGTTATCAACAAGTAACTACGATAGACTTGTTATCAACAAGTAAAAATATTTTATATTTATAAATAATTTGATATTTTTAATGGCAATCAGTTGATGGTTTACATTTGAATAACGGTACATTAGTAAAGGGTTGGGTGAGAGCAGAAGACATTAAATTTAAAAAGTGTATTATTTTGGTTTCTAAAGTTTGGATTTTATGTATCTTAAAATTGTCTAAAGAAGTGTCTAGCTAGTAGACTAAATTTGAAGAGAGTCCAATGGTGTCCTTTTAACTCTAAACTTCCAATAATTACAAGTTTAATACATCCTTTAGCATATTCAATATTTATATTAAACCAACTAATATATTAGATGCCAAAATTAATTTTGTTTCTAATGTAAAATTTTAGAGGGTTTTTTTTAAAAAAGAACCAAAATATTTAAAAATATAGCAAAATTTCACTGTCTATTGCGATAAATCGCGCGATAGTTCGCGATAGTTCGCGATAGACTATTATCTGTGTCATGCTAGACACAGATAGTAGTATATCGTAGTCTATTGTGGATAGACGATATATTTTGCTATTAGTGGTAAATATTTTCCGCAGTTTTGCCATTTTAGATAATTTTCCAACTTTTTAAACTTTTCATTGTATGTCTAATAGGCCTATGATTTTATTTTTTTTTTTTTAAATTTAATAAGTCGATCCTCTTTCCTTGAATTAGTAATGGGACTTACCTATTAGATACAAACTTAAAACTCTTACAATTATTTGACACAAAACTTAAATCCCTTTTACTTATTAGAAACAAATTTGAGGAGAAAAAAGTTTAGGCCTATAGATACTTTTTGAAGTTAAAAAATTTATTAAATACAAAATTAATTAAAAGTTCATCTATGCTTTTAAAGGTTGAGGTATTTTATTAAGTACAAAATTGAAAATTCAAAAACTAAATTTATAATTAAAAGAAGAAAATCTAGAAGACAATTTTAAAACTTTTGAGATTGTTTTTTATTGGGTAAATTCAGCTTCACCATGAGTTGTTGAGTTCGATTAACTGCAAAAGATATTGACATGAACTTGTCAATCTCAAAGTTTGGAGTTCAATTCCTTTACTCTACGTATATTACTAAAAAGAAAAAACGACGAAACTCTATCAACTTCTTTTAATTAATTATATATGTATATCCCTTAACTCTGCCATTTCTCGGTTCATCAAACCACAACCAAATAATTGTTAATCCAAACAAATCAACATATTTATATTAAGTAATTAGCAATAGCAGTGCCATATTTAATAATCTAAAACCAATTCAGGAAATTATAGAACAGTCTCTCGACCGGCCAACCCAACTGAACGTTGTATAAAATGGAAATTAAGTAGATTGAAATCATAGTTTGACTAAAACCTAAGCTATTTGCCTCGAAAATTGAAATGTTTGTATTATATTCTAAGTCCAAATTATACAAGTAGTTGCTATTCTAATTATTAACGCAATCATATCTTTTTATATATATATATATATAGTTTGAGCTCACATGATTCTCAAAATGATTAAATGAGAGTAATAGAGTTATTTTGTCTGTGGCAAATTATATATAGTCCTGTGTAAGAGTTATATATATATATATATATATATATATGAGTCCTGCGAAACCAAAGTAGAAAAGGGTGTCACATGGCATGTTGATGGATGACAACACAATTTTGACCGATTAATTGGATCCACAAAATCCGGACTTTAGTATATACAATAATATCAATAAGAATCTGATATAATAGGTGAATAATACAGAAAAGAAAAGCCAAATATGGGAAAGCAGGGGAGGAGAACGATAAGGTTGGGGGATTGGAGAGGCGGAAATAAGCAGCCCAATATGTGGAAGGCTTTGTGGAGGAAGTTGAGAAGAGAAAAGAGGAAGATTTTAGAGCTGTCTCAAACAACGACCTCCTTTTATTCTTCAGGCCCCAAATTGATTCCTTACGATCCTCTCTCTTATTCTCAGAATTTCGATCAATCCACCGCCGCTGAAGAACTCGATAATCTTTCCCGCTCCTTCTCCGCCCGCTTCGCTCTCGCCGATGTTGCTTCCACAATCTTTCTTCACCAACAACATCTTTAATGATCTTATAAGGGTCTGAGATTAGGGTGTTGCTTATATGCGGATTATTACCAACTCTCCTTCCCATCCTTGTGTTCTACGGAATCAACATATGATTCTTTCACTTACTTACCCAACAATATAGTTTTGTTCTGTTTGTCCACATTTTAGTGTATATGATTTACCTACTTTCAATCTTACATATTCATTTGAGTTAATGTTTTAACCACTCTACTATAACCCATTGCTTGTGACCAATGTCAGTAACAAGCTTGGTCCTTTGGTAACAATACCGTTGACGATTACCGACATGCTCCGACAACCAGCTCCATCGGTCCAATATTAATAAATATCTACCCAAATAATATCTCTGGTATAAAATATTTATATCATATTTAAATATTTATCTTCTTCAGAATTTTTAATTTGAATCACATCCAAATTAAATAATTAATTATTTGAATTAAATTTAAATTAATTAATTAATTCTCCCTCTATTTGTAACCACCTGACTTTTCTTAGACTTCTAACGGAGTCATTACTCTATGCATGCACAATTTTGAAAGCAACTCTTTTCAATTTAAGCAAAAAGAAATTAATGTTTTTATAAAGTAAATATTTTCAATTAAAACATAAGTTCAAATAACGAAAGGCCTTAGTTTGGGGATACCCCTATGGTGAAACGAATAAAAACACAAGTTTCTGGAAATACTGCAATACCAAAAATGCTAAGAAATTTCAGATAGTTTAGACACCAAGATTGGTTTAAAACACGATAACTATGTAGAAACTACATCTGATCCCATGACATTCTCACAGATTCTTCTTGTTAGTCGCCGGTGCATCATTTTTCTTACTTGAAAGTCATAACATAAGGAAAATGTGAGTATACAAATACCTAGTAAGTAACCCCATTATTGGGGTGATGCTATGCATTAATGCCCAATAAATGCAACTTGCTAGTGGGACATGCATACTTCACTTTTCATACATAACTATGTGAGAGAATAATTAAACCCGTTGAAATACAAGTTATCATTGTCTCTCGCTTAGAAAAATATAGCTTAAATAGAGAATCATGCGGTAGTTAGTGTTAAATTCTATTGATAAATCTTCGTATGCGTTCTACTCTTGTAAATTGATGAAGATAATTGTTTTCAAGCTTTTTGAGCCTAAAACGCATGCTTTGACGTAGGAACGCAAGCAACCCGTGGATGCGTTGGCAACCTCTTAATGCAGGACTATGCGTTGGCAACCCTTCAACGCAGGTTGATACGTTAGCAACCAATGGATGTGTTGGCACACTTGAATGCATGAACCCAAAGTTATCCATGGACGTATATCAACCAGAAACGCAAGACAGTAGAGAATCAGATAAGAATCTTGAGAGATTGTCGGGAGATTGATATGCTTGATATGCGGCGAGAGTGTGGATTGAAATTAAACTGGAAATCACGTGATTAGGCGAGATGGACGCAAGGCAGAAATTCAACCTCCAATCATGCAGATTTGCCAGCGATTGCAACGCAACATCTATAAAAGGGCAGACCTGAAGATGAAAATGTTGTTGAACCTCTCGGAAGAATTCCTAAGTGACAGCAGAGTTCTATCCAGACTACAACCGAAGACAAATAACTCGGAAGAGAAGAGTCTTCCCTCCGCCTGACCACTTCACAGCAGAATTCACGCTACTAGGCCGACGAGCTCAAGACATTGAGAAGTCATTCCATGCTTTCTATCTCTTTTCTTATGTTTTAGTCTATTAGCAAGGAATTGTATTTTCTAAAACAATTATTCCGTTCATCAATCTATACATCTTCAATGGCTATTCATTTCTCATCACTTTCCATTTGCTTTTTATCATCCATGAGTAACTAACTCTCTCAAGGGTCATGAGTTGCGTTATCATCTAAATAAAAACCGTAGAAGACTATTTCATCTTGTCAAATGTATTTTTAATCAAATGCTTATGTCCATCTAGCTAATCGACATAAGTAGTAATAATCAAACTGATGAGGAGAGTAAGTGATCGTGGAACTCAATTGACAAGGCTAAGAAGTGTTACCTAGGAATAGGAATAACCTTGGTACATAACACTCTCCTATGCGTTATAGACATATAACGCATAGCGGCTGACAACCGGGAAAAGAGTCGCTGGTATGAAATAGATCTCACTATGTATTTTCGAATTTAGATGATAACCAAGCCCGGCCTTGCATTTACCATTCACATAACTCAATTAGCTAACTTTGCTGTGTCGCATACCTCTCCATCAAACCATTTTAGCTTAGGTTTACTGCTTTATAGTTAGTTAAACGCATCACTTCTCATCACATTCTTTAGACGCATGACTCAAATAATCCGACTAATTATAGAATCTACATAGTCCCTGTGTTCGACCTTGGACTCACAGAGAAAACCTCATTCTTTGCTTATACTTGGGTGAAGAATAGGAAAACTTGACAGATTAGTAACGCATAGTATTAAGCATGTTGAACGCATAGTAAGCTTAATAAAGATCCACAACACCCGTCCTATTGTAGATAAGTTGTACCCACAAACCTAGTGATCCTCGAAGGAACACATACCTTTGGCGAATCCTATACGAAACACAAAGCCTTTAGTGGATCTCGAAGGATACACATAATCTCTGGTGATCTTGAAGAAATACAAAACCTCTAGTGAATCTCGAAGGAAACAAATCATCTGGTGATCCCGAAGGAACACAAAACCTGGTGATCTCGAAGGAACACAAAACCTCTGGTGAATCCTGAAGAAGACACAAATCCTTTGGTGATCCCGAAGGAACACAGAACCTTTATTGATCCTAAAGGAATACAAAACCTCTAATGAATCCCGAAGAAGACACAAATCCTCTAGTGATCTCAAATGAACACAAAACCTCTAGTGAGTACACTAATACATTTAGGAGGGTAATTATTACTAGCATTGTATGATTGACATCATTCGTAAAAGTTCTACAACGTGGAACTATATCACATCTCATAAAAAAAAAAAAAAACATTATCATGCTTATCTATTCTCATACATCAGATAAATCACTTGCAAAACTTATAGGTAGACGAGAAGAAGCCTACAATATTTTTCCAACTATATAGCCTAACACGGAGGTAGTTCCTGAAGGGAATTGAATCCCAGCGAAAGAGTGTGATCACATTCTTTGACTTATTGAAAGAATTAAAAATACAAAGAGTAAAGAAAAAGGTTAAGCATCATACCTTTGCCAATCCATAATTCTCGAACCGATAGTCTTCTCCTTGTAGTCTTCACTTTCCAAGAGTTCTTCCTCGCTATGACTTTGGCAAGGATCTTTTTTTGTGGGAACCACTTCTTTGAAAGAATGGGAAGAAGAATTTTCTTAGAATTTTTCTAAGAAAATTGGGAGAATTAGTAGAGGAAGATTTTTAGAGTAATCGTAGAGATTATTCTCTTAGAGAGTGTGTTCTATGAAGGCACCATGGACCCTATTTATAGAACTCTATGGATTACTCCTGATCCTATTAGAATAAACTATTTGCAGAGATTTTAAATCAAATATTTAATAATATCCAATATTAATAAATATCTAGCCAAATAATATCTCATATTAAATGGTTTAAAATATTTAAATCTTATTTAGATATTTATTTTCTGTAGAATCTTTGATTTGGATCTCATTCAAATTAAATAATTAATTATTTGAAACAAATTCAAATTAATTAATTAATTCTCCCTCTATTTATTTTCTGCAGAATCTGTAATTTGGATTTCATCCAAATTAAATAATTAATTATTTGAATTCAATTCAAATTAATTAATTAATTCTCTCTCTATTTATTCATATGAATTTTATCCAAATAAATAATTAATTATTTGAATCACATTCAAATAAATTAATTCTTCATATTATAAAGTTATAATTTGAATCACATTCAAATAAAATTTATAATAAATCATGCATTTAATTGTATCTAATACAATTGATATTTTTCCTCATAAATTTGAACATTTCAAATTTCTCTTTCAACATAGTTGATCCTTGTTGGTCCATAGTGAGCTAGCAAGTGAACCTTATGGACCTACATATCAGAAGCTCTAACTATATGAGATTAATCGGCTAAACTTATTAACCACATTAATCAATACTCGTTATCTGTGAGTACACTCCACTAAAGACCCACAGCAGCACTCTTCTCACTGTACATATATTTCTGTGTCCATGGATATAGATCAATAATAGCAAATTAGTCCTTCACAAGTGTTCGTAACACCGGTTGGGTCAAATTATCGTTTTACCCCTAGGTTACTTCTAAATCCTTTAGTACTAGTGCTCCTCTAATGAACAACCTGTTTATGGTCAAACCATTAAATAGAAACCCCTCTCGGGCCACTGAGAAGGTAGAGCCTTTTGTTCAAGTTCCAGAGCCACCACTTAAGAGAACATTTATCTACTTACCCTAAAAATGGGAATGAGTGAATTCCATCTTGTATAATTATACTTTCAGCTCACCACTCGGTCTTGTTCACAAAATGGTAGACATATTGAGTCGAAAAACGGCCACTCTCACCCATACAAATCAAAGGACAATCCCTCGTGGACAGGAGTTCATAATATACTTAGGATTAAGACTAAGTTGCCTAGGTGATCCTATTGAAATAGAAACCTAACTAGTCAACAGAGTTACATCTAGTGGTTACTATTTCGTGGTCCAGTCTTATGCAAACTCATTGCATAGGATACCCCCACTCGCATGTCACCTACACAAACACGTTAGATCATTGCGTTTGTATCAAATACAAAGTGGACTGTATCTATAGTGTCACAAGGATAAGATACCCAACCTTATCCCTATACTATAGACCCTTTAGACTGAATCTTGAACATTGATCTCCATATGTCACCACATACAGTTCAAGACTCAGAAAACAACCTAGGAGTTTCAATAGTAAGATTACTTACTTCAAAATTAAGCTCAAATATTATTGTCACAACAGACCAATCTCCAAAATAATCTTGAACCAAAACCTACACATAAACCAATTTTAAACTCAACCTTTAGGGCCTAATTCCAATCACCAATTTATCTCAAATGTGTGCAAATAATTTTACACAAAATGTGACTTGATCCGAAACTACCTCCAACCTTCCAAATCAACATGCTCCTACTTAAAATACCAATATTTAAGTGTTAAAACCCAATTTATAACATCATCAAACAATCAAAATAGACCTTGAAATAGAAATAATTACCAAAATCTTGTCGAAACCACCTCAATCCCTCTGAATAGCAAGCTAACGCCTCCTTAAACCTTGAAGCTATGATCCATTCATCATGGGTAAATTAAACGTATAGCCAACAATTAATGGATATTGAAGATAGGGTAAGAAAACTTCAAAAATTTCACAAAATCGTTACCCACCCTCAAGAATCTGGAGCAAGAAGCAATGAATCACAGTGATAGCGCACGACAAAAGTTAATGTCGACGACAACACAACTCTAGTATGGTGGGAAACTTATTAAGCTAGAGAGAGAATATGAAAGCTAGAGAGAGAAACTAGAAACCTCAACAGCGGCTAGTGGCTGCTGTCGGTGGCAACAATAGGTCAGAGGAGGGGCAATGGCGGTGCAGCCATAACGGTGGATAGCAAATGGCGGCTAGCTGGTTAGTTTCCCTTCTTTATGTGTTTGCGTAAGGTATGGAGAGAAATGTGAGAGAGCAGGGGTTTAGTGTGGGGTTCTCACGCGTGAACAACAAGAAGAAAAGATTGTATTTACTTTTTTTTTTTTTTTGTTTAATTATAATATGAGATTTTTCAAAAATAGAAAACTGTTGAAAATAAGTACAAATATAACAAACTTTTACTTTCTATTTGTGATAGACCACGATACACCAAGATAAACATCTATTACTTTACCAGGTAGACATCTATTACTTTACTAGATAGAAACAAATAGATGTCTATCTGGGTCTATCGTAGATAGAAAATGAAATTCTGCTATATTTGTAAATAGGTTGATATTTTTTCTGTTTATAATCATTTTTCTATATATATATATATTAAATTTAAAACTAGGTTTGAGCCACATTTTCTCGCTTTTGTTTTTCACTTGCTAAATTCCAAATCTCCTAATATGATTATCAAGCTAAAATTCAAATCTCCAAAATATTTTATCCAACTTCCCTTAAATTAAACAAAAATTTCTAAATCTTTTCAAATATCACTTAAATTAATCATCTTATCCCCTAAATTTGATTTTAGCCTTATATTAACTAAAATATCACCCAAATAATTAGAGATAATTAAATTAAAATTACTTGAAAAATTCTGGGTGTTACATTATTTATTTATATGGACTTCCTCCAAATAAATAATTAATTATTTGAATCATAGTCAAATAAATTAAATTCTACATATTATAAAGTTATAATTTGAATCATATTCAAATAAATTTTATAATAAATCTTGTAATTAATTGTATCCAATACAACTAATATTTTTCCTCATAAATTTGAACATTTCAAAATTTTTCTTTCAACATAGGTGATCCTTGTTGGTATGTGGTGAGCTAGCAAGGAGACCTTCTGGACCTACATATTAGAAGCTTCAATGATTTGAAATTAAATTAATTAAACTCTTTAGTTAACTTAATTAACATTCATTAACTATGAGTCACTCCACTAAAGACCCTCAACTGCACTCTTTGAACTGTAGATATATTATAGGTCCATGGATATAACCAGTCATCAATAAGTCGACCCTTAAAAAATTGCTCATAATTACAGCTTGGTCTAAATTACTGTTTTTCTCCGAGAATTACTTATTTCTCTTTAAGTCTTACTAATTCTCTAATTAACAACCTGTTTTTGGTCCCACCATAAACAAATTCCTCTTAAACCAAGAAGAGGGAGGGGCCCCTTGTTCAAGACCTAGATTCAACACTTAAGAGAGCAATTTATTTACTTTCCTCGAGGACGGGAAGGAGTGAACTCCATCTTGTGTAGTTATGTTTCCAGCTCCCTACTCAGACAAATCTCCAAAATGGTAGACTTATTGAGTTGATGACATGGGCCATTCTCACCCATACAAATCAAAAAATTGTCATCATAGACAGGAGTTCATAACTCACTTAGGATTGAGATCGAGTTGCCTATGGTCATCCTTAATGAAAAGCTAATGTCTTCAATCAATGTTGTCATTGATAGCACTTGAAATGTGTTATCTTCCTTAGCTTAACTCGGATCGTTGTACTATATTTTAATGTGTTAAAAATGTTATTTTGTAGGTACGAGCTTCTAAAAAGATAGAACCGAGTATTAGGAAAAAAAATAGAGCTAAAATAGATCAATTTGGAGTTTTAATGAAGCAATTAGGTCAAATGGAAGCTAAAAAGACCAATACACCACTAAAAGACCTTGTCACGATGCTAAAAACAGCATAGTCCATAGAATTTTCATTCAACAACGTACTCATAGAATATGCATAATTCATGCACAAAAAGCATTAAACAAGATTCTAATCAATTTAATCTAAAGGATAACCTACATATTCCAACCTCAATCAAATTCAAAAAAATATATTCCAAACTCAATATCCTTTTGCTCAAAACTTTCAAGAAAAACACAAGGATAGAGCTAACATTTAATTGGCCAAAAAGCCAAATAGTAGGCAATAAAGACAAATGGCAAGTAGATGGATATTCAATTAATTATCATGTCATTGAATCTAATAATACAATTTACAAGGTATCATTTTATTTTCCAAAAAGAAGTTGGTCAAACAAAATTTATATTACCGAATCCTACTCCTATTACTATGATGGTGTAGCAATAGTGGCAAGTCTGAGTTGATCCACAGGGGCCGTAGACTTTATTTCGTTAAGCTAATTTCCTAATTAAATCGAAAAACATGGGAGATTTTGTGTGGATTAGAACTAGGCATGAGATTGAATGTAAGAGAGTAAAATAATGGGAAAATATAATCAAGGGAAGGAATTCAAGTCTCAGGAGCAAATTAGGATTCTTGTGTAACTTTTATCATTGAAATATTTTAATGAACTCATAATCGATTATGCAATCACAACTACTTACTCGATTCATCCAAATTCATTGATGCCATAGGCAGCCTAATCATTTGGAATAAATTGAGTAAGCGTCCTAACCATTAATTAAAAGTGTTAAGTATTGATTAAACTACAAGCCCCAAATTCTAATTGGGTCCGATAGCAACCAATTAAAATCGAGGACATGTGCATTAAGCCCTAATATTCAATTGTGTGATTAATTAGCGGGAAAATTCTAACCTAATTAACCAAGTTTCTTTAAATCTAGGTTAAGCATGCATTCTAAAGCCTATAGATAACCTATATTCCTTAGCATGCATACATTAATCCTTGCTACTTATCGATTTTAGGCATGAATGAACACAAGGAAACACGCAAGTAAAATTAATAGCTAATATATACATTCAAGATAAGGTGCATCAATCCAACCAAAAACATACATGAAGGAATAAAAATAGATTTAGAGAGACATAATCACAATATGGAATTCATTAAAATAAATCTCGATAATGACATAAGAGTTTGCTCCCAAGAACTAGAAGATTACTTACCTAATCAACTTCATTGACAAATATTGAAGAAGAAGAGCTTCCAATCCATGATTACAACCTAAGAAATGAAGAAATGAAGGAGAAGAAGAAAATTCAATGAACTCCTCGGGCTCTATGAGATCCCATGTCACACCTCGCCCAGAGCCACTCCCTCGTAGCCAAGACGGAGCGTGAGGACAGCAGACACCAACCCTTTTGCGATACCTACCGTAAAAAATTTACCTTTCCCAAAACTATCATATGCAACTTATACAGGCAGAAATAAAACTAACTCATTAATCAAATGCATAACTTATTATTACAACTGTTTTACAAGTTTGTTTACAAAAGACATGATTCTAGTTCCTCTTTTAGACTACTTCCTACGGCTAAGTACACATAATTTCTCAGGAGACCTTGACTTCGAACAACAATGGAAACTCTGCTGCTACTTAAAAAGAAAAACATAAGAAAAAGATGAGCTTCAATGAAGCCCAATGAGTGATTGAATAAACTAGGGTTCAAACAACCCTTTCAACATTATAATGATTATCATAATACTTGTAAAACGAAAAACGCGTAATTATTTCTGTAATTTAAATCGAGCTAATACTCAAACCTCCCCGTAGGGTTAATCTTAGAATCATCTGTCCTACTGACACCTTCGACACAGCAAATCCTTATTGGTTTTTCCCACTGGCTAACTCGACTCAACTAATTTCATCAAATCTGTATCGATTTGTCCACTATGTTTCTCCCATGTGATTCCTATGTGCACATAGTCCTACCTTTGAAGATTAGGAACTAAACCGGTCAGCACCCTGACCATCCCCTCAGGTACTTCTCGTAGGATTAGGAATTAGGCTTCAGTGACCCCCTGACCGTCCCATGAGGAAATCCCCGCTACAAGCTCAGAAATTAGGTCCTTCCGACCATAAGACTATCCTATGCGGTGCAAATTTCGGTCCCAATCATGACCTTCATCATCAATGCCTTCTCTCAGTACTTCGGCATTGGAATACAACCTGTTCATCAATGCCTTCGTAAAATCCTTCAACATCAGAATTAGAATCCAATATCCACAAGCTCGATATTCTACAACTAATCAATATCTCACCATAGCACGCAAATTAATACTATCACAATATCATGCTATCACATAAAAGCTCATAAGCGTGCTATTATCAATTATTCATAAGAAATATAATTACGTTCTCTCGCGGAAAGAAATCAACCACTTACAATGTATGTAGTTTCCAAACTTTAGGGTTCCCTCCTCCTGCGCTGGTTTCCAAATCTTCTAGCTTCTCCCGAACCTCTGGAATTAAAGAAAGAGCAACTAGGAAACCTCAAAAACCCTAAAACAACTTTTAAACACCAAAAAACTTCTTCTTGGACTCAGAGGCTAACCCTTGGACGCAGGGCAACTCTTTTATTCCTCAAGCAACTCCTATTGGACGCAAGACAACCTTCCTTGGACGCCTGGGCAGCTGTTGGATGCAAACAACTCTTCAACAGCAAAGGAACAACTCTCTTGGACGCATAGCCACTCCTCTTGGATGCAAAGCCTTCCTACCAACCTTCATTCTCTCTTTTTCTAGTGAAAAACGAGTGCTTTGTGGTAGTGTGAGAGTTCTTCCACACTTCGGCCCTATTTATAGAAGTTGAATGGCAAGCCTTGTTAACCAACTCTACCTCCAAGCTTGACACTTAACTCCCACATGTCACCTTGCATGAACAACCAATCCATGCGTCCAAACACATGTCTCCTTGCAGTTGTTCTTGTCATGCATCCCGACACCTCCTACTTATGAAGTGTTAAGTCCAAATGAAGCCACTTAGCACCAAAGACCCAACCATGCGTCCAACCTAGTCCCGAGATAGAGATCATGCGTCCATCCCTCCTTCACCATGCATTCACGGTGTTGTCTTTTTAGGTTTGGCTTCTTTTGTTCTATTTTCTTCTCTCAATCCTTCTATACTTAGCCAAATTTCCTTACCAATCTTTCTTATGCGTCCAACTTCCTCTTCTATGCATCTTCGAGTCCATTACTTAGCCAAAATCTCTTCCTTTAGGAGGTATGTGCCCACCAAGACTCAGGTTCCCACACTTAGCCAAATTTCTACCCACAAAGCTCTATATATGTGTGTAAAACTCTTGGTATGCGTCCACTCCATAGTTCATGCATCCAAGACTTCTTTTATGGCCTTATGGACTCCTTGGTAGCTCACTCATGCGTCCATGAGGTGTCTCCCAAGGCTATGTTTCCAACTTTTCTCTTCTATGCCTCCCATACTTAGCCATTTTTCCATCAATGCACCAATTATGCGTTCAAGCTTACTTTTCCTCCTTTATGGTTGCTTCTCAATTCTCCAAATCATCCTAGACTTAACCAAATCCTTCTTGAAGAAAGGTCTATGCGTTCAATCGTAGGTAGGACTAGGTTTCCTTCTTCAACTTTGTTCTATGTGTTTCTCCTTCTTTTCCAAGACCTAGGTTTCCTTCCAACACTTCAACACTTAACCAATATTTCCTCTAAACAAAACATTTATAATTGCATCTAAATAAAACATAATGAAAAAATTATTAATTTAGAATTTAAATGGATACAATTCCAATTTTTTTTTCAAAAAAATTGATATTTGCCGTGAAATATATATGTATATAGCAAATCCCCAAAAAAGCTCACGAGAATTGTTGTGATTTAATTAGAAACAAAAGTAAAGAAAGTGAAGGTTGTAGGCATTGATTATATATCCAACTATCCAAACTTGGGGTTTATATTCTCTCAAATTAAGGGAGTTTATATTAGATTTCACTTGTTTGCTAGTGGTTTTAGGTTAAAATGAGGAAGATTAGAAGAAAAGACCAAAAGATCAAAACCGAGCCAGAACACAGCGAAAAACAGAAGAAAAGCTCAAGTTTGCCAAAAAATGGGGCAGCGCACAGTGTTATAGACCAGCGCCATGGCGCCAGTTTCCATAAATACATTTTTTGTATTTTTGGAAAGTTCTTTAGGGTGGCCAACTCTATAAATTTGGGGGTTTCCAGCAGCCCTAATTATGAATTCACCATCAATCTATAGACCAAAAGAGACACAAAAAGGAGATAATTGAGTGAAAGTTCATAAAAGAGCCTAGTTAGCTGCAAGGAAGAGGAAAATAGTTCAAGAGAGTTGTGGTGCTGTTCGAGTTCCGACGTGAGAGACAAAGGGATTGTGATGGTGCTACCTCAATCAAGAGCCTCTTTTAGTAGAGTTTCTCTTTCTTTACACTTTTTCTTTGTTTATATTGTTTGAACATGTTGCTTCAAGCTATGAGTGGCTAAACTCTTTAGTTTTAGAGTTTTGATGAATTGTTTATGAATACATGTTGATATTGTAGACTTTCATGGTTTTGTTGGAATGATTATGCTTTTCGTTGTTATTATGTTTAATTCTTGAGGATTGACCACCTTCACATGTTAGGTTAGATGTATGATTGAGATATTGTATGTTTGACTTGATCTATAATTATGAATTGTTGTTAATCTATCACGAGTAGTTAGGTTGACAATAAAAGTTGTTAAAGACTATTCTTGATGCCATGTAATTTGTATTGGTTTCAAGAGATTAGTAGTCAATCGAGTTGCATGAGAAATGGTTGTTTTTTAGAGAAAATAACTTGAAATTAAGTTTCTAGACTTAGGCGTATGAATTACAATAAAATCCATGAATTCTATAATATTGATGATGAAATAAACAAGGATTCGTTACCCTAAAACTCTCTTTGACTCTTGTGTTTCTTACTTTATTACTTTCCTTATTTAGTTTATATTTTTCATAATTCACAATTTCAATTTCAATCCTCAAATAAAATTGATTCAACTCTAGAATAGCTAAGTAATTTTAACCTTCACAATTGGATCCTTAGTGGAATGATATTCGGACTTTATCGTCTTATATTATAACTTGACCCGTACACTTGTGGTTAACACTTAAAGTGGCGCAATCAATCATGCGTCCAACTTCACCTATTATGCATCCAACATGGTAGTTCTCCTTCCAAGAGTATGTCCAACTTACTACTAGCTTCCAACTATGCTTCTAACTCTTCTTCCTTAAACACTTAGTGAGATTTCTTCTCTTTCCTTAAGCTATGCATTCAATTATAGATTTCTCATAGCATAGTTGAGTTCTCCAAGCATAGTTATGATACTTAGAAAATTTCCTAAGCCTATAGGTCACCTTATTGTCCAAGTCCTGAAAATTGCTTAACATTGTTTTCTTCCAAACTCACATATGGCTTATTCTCAACCCAAAACTCAAGTTTGACACGAACAGTTTTCTTCTTGTTCCTTCAACTCAACGCATGGTACCTACTCCACAGGCTTGTGATCTAAGTTTACACCCTTTATCCTAGTTTTTCTTCTTTATGCCCTTTAAGAAACTAGGTCAAAAGATAGGTGTCACATCCCACCCCTTAAAAACCCTAAAAAAGAAGAGATTATATATAAAATCGGGGAGAGCGTCGCTGCACTCTAATGGGGTGTCGTTACGCTCTGGGTAGAAATCGAAACGTAGGTCTCAAGCGTCACCGTGCACGCGCTTGCCCTTTTCGTAAAAATTCGTCGTTGTGCTCTTGCCAAAGCTACTCTCTACCTTTAAGCGTAAAGCACAACATAGCTGCACTCTGCTCTACGCTTGTCCCAAGGGTATTTTCATCATTTTTGCGTCCTTGAGCTCTAGTGCTCGATTTCATTTTTTGATAACTCCAAATCAACCCGGAACACCCCATAACACTCTGAGGTGCATGATTTGCTCAAATTCCTACAAAAATAGACATTTTATCATACAAAACATAACAAGAAAGGAAACTAAGGACATAAAAATAACCTTTTTTGAGAGCTATCACAAGGTCTCAAATTCTCATCTTCTAAAACCATTCCAGAGATATAATTTTTACAAAAATACCAAAAAAATAACTATCTCAGTAATTTAAAAAGTGAAAGTTACCGAGTACACAATTTCACCTACGAGCTTAGATTCAACAAGCAAGCTATAATAGTTGCTCCAATTTGAAGTAATTCCATAATTGAAGTTCAAGCAGCCAATTGCTTCTTAAGATTACACCTACAAAGAAAGTTCAAACCAAAGATTTTGGTACCCATTTCTTGGGTCCTTCACTGTTAGTGACCAAAGATTTTTTAACATACTTAAATTTAGTTCCTACATTACCAAGATTCGTTCTTAGCAAACAACAAGTATTAACTTTATGACCAATTTTGCCACAAGAGTAACAAGTAACATTAGACCATTTGGAACAATTTGTCTAGGCAATGAACCAATTTTGGTGGGGGTCTTTGGCTGGGGAAAAGAAAATCCATTGGATGATTTGGAAGATGATGTGCATTCCAACAGAGTATGGTGGGATGGGTTTTAAAGACCTTGAGGGTTTTAATCAAGCCTTTATTGCTAAACAAGCTTGGTGAATCCTTATAAACCTGCATTCTACAAATGCCAAAATTTCTAAAAGTAAATATTTTCACAATAAGGATGTCCTTGATCCGAGTTTGGGCCATGGGCCTTCATATGTATGGTGTAGTGTGGTTTGGGGGCAAGAATTATTGAAGTTAGGGATTAGGAGAAGAATTGGGATGGGGGAAGATACTCTCTTCTTCTCTCATCCTTGGATTTCTAGAGAGAGAGAGTATTTTTAAACCATAACCCCGTGGTTGGAGACTAATGTTGATGTGAAGGTGAGTGAGTTGATTTCAGAGGAAGGTTCATGGGATTTTGAGAAGTTGAGGCAATGTAGAACCTTGATTTTTGAAGGGTGTTTCTCTGTAAGTAGCACTTACAAGTTGCTTTCCAAGTTTAAAGGGCTCTCTTCATCTTCGTATATTAGCCCAAATATTGGTCGGTGGAAAAGGGTATGAAGATCCCCCTTCCCAAAAAAATTAAAATTTTCTTATGAAAATTGTTTCATGGTTTCCTCCCTTCCAATTTTAATCTAGTAAAAAGAAAATTTCCTTTTGGCTTGTGGTGTGTGTGCTCTAGCAAAGACTATGAATCAGTTCACCATGTTCTTTTTAAATGTAAGAGAACTTCTAAGATATGGAGTTAAATGATACTTGAGATTGGGTTGCTGGCTGGTGGAGGTGGTAAATGCTGTGATGTTTTTGTTAAAGTGGCAATCGTATCAAATGGATAAAAATTTTTGTTGTTTGGCGTTGTTTGTTAGGCTATATTGGAGGATTGTAACAAGGTGAATTTGTCCATTCTTGTTGATTGATTGGGTTTAAAATTGACTGGATCTATAGTTACTGGATTGATCTCACTAGGGTTGATATTTGCTCCAAAAAGCTACCGACGGGGAGTGGGTTGGAGTTTGAGGCTGTTGAAGGTGTTGATCTTACCTCAAATGTCGGTTCTATTGGTAGATTTGGTGGTGGTTCCAATGTTGCTTGTCTATCTCGTTGGTCTCTGTTGGCTCGGGGTATGGTGAAATTAAATATTGATGTTGCGTGTCGCTCAAATAAACTTGGCGTTGGTCTTGGTGCGATTTTGAGGAATGAAATTGGTGATGTGGTGGCTGCCTAAGCTATGTTCTGGATAGGTGGAAGGCATGGATCTGTCGCCCAATCCGACTCCAAATAATTTTACCGTACCTACTGAAACTAGTAGTAGAAGTGGCAAGGCCGGGTCGAACACAAGGAGCGCTTGAATTTCCCGATTAAATAGTTAATAGTTTGAAAGTAACCAAAGAGGGTTTAAAGTTGGTTTATTGCAAGGACAATTGAAATGCATAAAGTAAAAGCACAAATTGAAGTTTGAAGATAATATATTTAGGGTTGGAATCCCCAGTTTAACCGAGGACGGAGATCAAATTGGGAAGATTCCCTGGGTACCCGTTTGGGGTCGGGGAGGGTATCACAGTTTAACCGGGGACGGGGATCAAACTGGAGAGATTCCCTAGGTACCCGTCCGGGGTCATGGCGGAGAAGGGGAGGGTATCCCCGCCTCGTCCCCGGTCTCGACTCAGTCCTGATATATCCCCGACAGCCAAGATGTCTCGCTCTCTCTTTTGCCCTCTCGTTGTCTTTAGATCTCGCCTTCTCGTTGGCTCTATCTCTCGCTCTCGCTTGTACTCTCTCTCGCTCTCTCTCTCTCTCTCTCTCTCTCTCCCAAAGGGAAAAAATTAACAATTTGTTTAAAAAATAAAATAAAAGTCGAAATTACTATTTACTACCCAATACCCACATGCCACACAAAACCCTAATTACGTACACCTCATTTTTTAAAATCTATGTTTTTTTCTTAAGTTGTAGTAGCCGACGCCAACCTCGTCCCCGACCCCATCTGCGTCGCATCTCGCTCTTGGTCCCATTCACTCACAGTCTCGTTCTTACTATCTCGCTCTCGAAGAATGGGTCCCCACAAGGACCCGTTTTTCCGACGGAAAATTCCCCCACAGGGGGGGGATGGGAGTAAATTCCCCCCACGGGGACGGGAACAAGGGTAAATTCCCCCCACAGGGGCGACAATGGGGAACCCTCACCTGCCCCGCTTCACCCTCGTTGCCAACCCTAAGTATAGTAGAAGGACCTAGCTTGGGTTTTAACGGATTTTCCTTTTTCAATGTAATTGGTCATCGGATTATCACTACTGAATTTAAATTATTGCTTACACCTAACCAAAGTAATTAGAAAGGCTAATTAATTTGTCCTAAGCAACTAACTAGTCTAATTTGAAAAGATGGAAGCATGCATGTTCAAAGTACCTAGTTGCATTACGATCTAGGGAACGTTAAGGTGAATGCTTAATTTTCAAGCGCCCAATTAAACATTTTTTTGGTTCAATTCTAGGTTGGTTAAATCAATACTCATCTAAATTGATTTGCAAGCTAACATAACCTATTGCTTTTTATAATTAACATGCAACCAAATGAAATGGATTAAATATCAATAAAAAATCAGTAACCATACCTCCCCAAGCATCCGACATATGATGAAAGTTCATTGATAACAGAATTAAAACCAACAATTACAATAAATCAGTTCAAAAACTCACAATTACATGAAATAAGGGAAAAATCCTAGAAACCCAAGCTAGAACAAGGTTACCTTGGCCCATAATAGACATGTCGATCGATGGGGAGGAGTTTCAATGCATGAAAAGGAGAGGAAAAGTGGAGAGAATTTTTTATCCCAGTCGACGAGTATCGGTTGTAATTCGACCTAGGCATCTGAAGACTCTTTTATGAAATTGCAATGACACTGCGGCTTTATGGTTTAGCATTGCGGCCTTGATGGGAGTTTTATGTGGGCGAACATCAAAGCGCTGCGACGCCAACGACTTTTACCAAAACTTTTCCTTCTCAGGATAAAGCGTTGCATCGCCATGGGCAAAATATTCATTTTGGCTTTCTATTTCCTGGGTTTTGGTCCGTTTTAGCTCTAGTTAATTGCTAGCACCCGATTCTACCTATTAGTGCTCGATATTTGTAAGATAGCCAAATAAACAAGTAAAACCAAGGAACAATCTCGAATTAAGCGAAGCAAGATAGCACATTTACAGTGCTATCAAACACCCCCAACTTAATTCTTGATCATCCTCAAGCAAGGTAGAATAAAATAGATAGTCATTCAAAAAATCATGCTCACTCAATTATGCACATTCCTCAAGTCTTAATAGTCTACAAGGATCAACTTGCAATCAACAATATAATCAAATCATAATAATTCACTAAAGCACAATTTAAAAATGATTCTAAACCTATTCATGCAAGAGTAAATTCAAAGTCTTGCTAATCAAGCCCCAAAAGCCAAATTTTAAATGGCTCTCAATTCATTTTTCCCATACTCTTGCTCAAGCACTAACCATTAAGCATCAAAACATTCAAGACAGCAATATATCAACTAAGGTGCCTGAAATAAACTCTAGAACTTGCATTCTTTTTACCTAGGGACATTAGCTTTCACACATTTATTGCAGGGAACTATACTCACTCTTTTCTCACAAGGGTCCTAACTTATCACAGAAAAGGTAACTCTTTCTACTCCTAGTCATGCATAAACATTACACATTCACAATTTTTTTCTTTTCTTTTCTTTTCTTTTTTTTTTTTTGCTATATTTTGTTCAGTGCAAATAATTTTATCAGCTAAGTTTTTTTTAGCATGTACATAAATCAAGTTTCTTCATCAATATTACATTGCAACCTATCATGCAAGACATTCTCTAATCAGTGAGCCCTTTCGAGGTGACAATAAACATACAAGCCAAATAACGCAATTCTAAGCATGCAAGGCCTAATCTATGCAGACAAAGAAATTAAGTGAGCATGAGAGATAAGATCTTTTTGTTTTAAAAAAAAAAAGGGCTAAACATGATGATTACTCAAATCAAACAGTATCTCATACAAGCTAAATCACGAGGGAGTGTATCATAGACTAGTCACCATAACGAACCAAACATAAATGAGCCAACATGCAATGAAAGCACGCAAAATTTAGTACAAGCTCAGATGCTCAAGGGCTCCAGTTAGAACACAGACATACCCCACCATCAACTTAAAATCTAACATTGTCACCAATGTGATAAAAAGAAAAGAAAGTATGGGACAAATACAAGGGAAACATTCTTTTCTTCGTTGTTAATCATTTGGTCGTTCTTCTCCTTGATCATTAGCATTACGTTTAAGCTTTGTTGTTCTTTTCCTTGGACGTCATTTTTTACGGGTTGCAGTTCTTTTGAGAACTAAGAGAGTCACAATCTTCTCACTGTTCTTGAAAATGACATATTATTTGAAGAAGTAGAACCTAGCACATTTCACAAACTGCCACATGGCCCATCTTTGTGCAGTCAACGAGCTCACTCTCACAATCATAAAGATTCATTACAACAATTTTGGCTTTAGATATCAGTTGGCATTTTATAAACGATGACAAATTGACTCTATGATGTCAGTTTTAGAAAAACGCGCCTCATTTTACATAAACTTTTGTACTTTTACAAAAATTTCATATAAGATGACAGTTAATAACTATCATCAAAGATAGACATATGATGGTTGTTTTAAACTGCCATCTAAAGTCATCAAAATGCAGGAAAAAGACATGTCAAATAGTTTGGATAAGATGGCGGTTAACCGCCATCTAATGTCATTAATTTAGTTTTAATTTTATGATTTTTATATATAGTATAAACGACATAGTTTTGGGCATAGTGCGGATGAATAAGATAGCGGTTTGAAACGGCGTCGTTCTTGGTCGAATAAGATGGCGGTTTAGAACTTCCATCTAATATGATTTTTATATTTATTGAAACGACGTCGTTTTGCCTAGGTTTTCATCTCAAACAATTCTTTCTGTCAAACACATACTACCGAGGATTGGATCGACTACCAAGGGTTCTAAACGGTGCGACTTCTTCAAGTGCTACTGCTATACGACATTTGACAACACTCGACGACAACTATTGAACGGCGGTTGAAGATGGCAATCCAATGGTGGCTGACGACGGCTACTGAACAACGACTGATCTATAGAACAAGCGGCGACTTACCATGGCTTCAGTCGGCAGCTGACCATCGGCTCCAAGTGGTGGTTGACCTTGTTGAGACTGGTGTGTCCTAAATCTTTTAGGTCTTGTAGTTTTGTAAATTGTATATACATTTTATTTATTGAATAAAATAAGAAGTTATTTTATCTCTTTTATGCATTAACTAAATCCAATAAACTAAGATTCCATGGTTATTTTATGTAAACTTAAACATGTATGTGGTTGACATACAAAGTTGGATCATGTTTAAGTAATAATAAAAAAAGATCTGTAACATAGGAATAAGGTTGGGTGCCTTATTCTGGCAACACTATGGATACGACCCACTTTGTAATTGTTACAAGGAGTTGTAAAGTGTTACAAATGATTTGATCTTAATCGTTCATGTAGAGACATGTGAGTGGGGGTATCTTATGCAAAGAGTTTGTATAAGACTGAACTGCAAAATGTTTAATTTCTCTTTGTAACGCCATTAATTATAGAAATTAACATTTCATAGGATAACTATAGGTAACTTGACCTGAATTCTAAGTGAGTTATGAACTCCTGTTTATAAGAGCAATCCTTTGATCTGTATGGGTGAGAGTGGCTAAATCGCCTACTTAATATATCTACCATTTTGGGGATTTATCTAATTAGGGAGCTGGGAACATATCTTCACAAGATGGAATTCACTCATTCACGTGTTTAGGGTAATTAGATAAATTACTCCCTTAAGGGCTGATTCCGGGTCTTGAATAATGAGACCTCACCTTCTCATTGGCCCGAGAGGGGTTAGTTTATAATTGGACTATAAACAGTTTGTTCATTAGAGGGATCAGTGGTACTTAAAGGTGTTAGATATAACTACATGGATAAAACGGTAATTTGACCCAGCTGTAGTTATGAGTAATTTATGAACGGTCGACTTACTGTTGATTAGTAAATTCCGTGGACACAGAAATATATCTATATTGCAAAGAGTGCAACTGTAAGTTTTTAGTTGAGTGACCTACAATTAATGAATATTAATTAATCTAATTAAAGAGTTTAATTGATTAATCTCATATCATGGGAGCTTCTAACTATAGGTACATAAGGTCCCCTTATTAGCTCATGAAGGCTTAGTATAAGAATCAAATATTTTGGTTTAATTTGAAATGTTCAAATTAATGAGGGAATTAATTGTATGTGATACAATTAACATAATGTATATAGATACATTATAATATAAAGTTTATTTTGAATGAGATTCAAAATTTATACTTTATATTATAAGATAGATGAATATTTAAATGAGATTTAAATATTAATTATATGAATGAGATTCATATAAAAACTATAGGTTAAAATTAATATGAATGAGATTCATATTAAAACTATAGGTTATGTGAGAGAAGATTATTTTAATATGATTCAAATTTAAATTAAATATGAAATATTTAATTTATTAATTAATTAATTGTTAGTTAATTATTTTTATTTAATAATATATATTAAATATGATTTAATATATATTTAATAAAATTAATACTATGTTATTATTATTTTATTAATAATAACTCCCCACGTAATGGGGAGTTATTATTCTTCTCTCTCACAAGTTTTTACGTATTAGGAAGGGGAGGAAGTTTACGGAAAAATACACAGAAGAGTTCTATGAAATTCAACTTCTCTCCCTCTCCAACTCTTTCTTCTACACATAAATCTTTCCCTTACCAAAATTCAAAGAGAGCCCACAAATTCTTTTTGATTCTTCCCGGAGAATACAAAGGTTTCCATCATGGTGGTGTTCCCAAAGAAGAAAAGTTCTTGCCTTTGTTGGAGTTCTCACCGGTTCGTGTTTTGGAGAAGAAGAAGTTTCCCACAACGAAGACGGTCTTCAAAGGTAGAAACCTTCTAATCTCTAACTGTTCTTTAAAAGCATGCTAATACAGTTGTTTATCCTTGTTATATGTTCTCTGTAATTTTGATTTTCCAAAAATAAATTTAATGGCACAAGGCGATCATTCGTTTCTGCTGGGGATTCGATTCCTTCAGATCTACTGTAGATAGAAAAAAAATATTTGGAGTTTTTCAGGTTTCAAAAGTTGTGATCTCGATGCAAAAGACGACAATCAGACTTTGGGTTAGTTTTTCGTCATTTTCCCAAGGTCTTTAACTTCTCCTTTTCATTATTTACTCACATTTACATTAAATTTCTTTGATGGTTGTGATTAGAAAGTAGTACTAAGATTTTGGGAGAATTTGTACGGATAGCCTAAACTTTGATGCTACGAACTCTAGTGAGCGAGAGTGAGAGAGAGCAAAAGCGAGAGTGGAGAAAGAAAGAGTGAGAGAGCGAGAGAGATAAGAATGATTGTGAGTGAGGAAGGAAAGTAAGAGCGAGAGCGAGAGCAAGAGCGATAAGAGCAAAACTTTGACACGACCAACTCTCTCACTCTCTCGCTTTCGCTCACAGTCACTCTTATCTCTCTCGCTCTCTCTCTTTCTCTCTCACTCTTGATCTCTCGCCCTCGTTTTCTCTCGCTCTTATCCATGAATTCATGATGGCAGTCAAACAAAATTGTGGAGAGAAAATCCTTATTCAGGTACAATTGTAATGATACACAATGTAGACCAAGTCTTACACTACTTGTACTTTTGGTTCTCTGCCCTGCATAATGGCCTGCCCAATTGCCAGTTTGAAGACTTTGCCAACCACACTGTCTTCGATCTTTTAGAAAAATATAGCAAGACACACCTTGTTTCTAATGACGATATTTAGATTATTATTCAATAATTCTAGTGTTATACTTAATATTTCAAATTTGGCATTCTATTGTGTAAATTACTACTGAACAGGGGACAACATCAATGGTCCTTGCAGGGCTTGTTGCAGCTTTGAAGTTAGATGGTGGAACATTGGCTGACCATAAACTCCTATTTCTTGGTGCTAGAGAGGTTGTCTTTCGTAAAATGTTAAATTATATAGAACTCTCTAAGTAGTCAACTGTTTATAGCGACCATTTTCTTCTCGATTGACTTGTCTAGCTTTTGTTACTTTATAGGCTGGTACAGGGATTGCAAAACTCATTTCTCTAGAGATGTCAAAAAAGGTTGTGGATATCAAACCAACAGTGTTGATTGGGACATCAGGCATGGGAAGGACATTTACTAAAGAGGTTGTGGAGGTCATAGCCGCCATTAAGGAGGTATTTTATTTGCAAAATTAGCCCACTTGCATTTTGTGTAGATTCAAAAGAGAAAATATACTGACAGTAATTTTATTGTAGATTGCAGAAACCAATAATTTTTGCTCTTTCGAACCCCACTTCTCAGTCTGAATGCACTGCTGAAGAGGCTTAAACATGGATCGAGGTACTACCTACATGCATAAAATACCATGTCCTAGTTGTTGTTGTCGATGTTAACCCAATACTTCTATTTCGACTTTATTTTATATGGTAATTTTTTTCCTTTTAGGTTCGTGCCATTTTTGTACACCCTACTTTCATTTGTAACTGTTTAACATAAGTGTGTAGTACCGAAGTAGACTAAGTTGTTTTTCTCTTGTAGATCAAAGGAAGAAGAGAAGAAAGCGGATTACTTATTTAATTAATTAACTAATTTATTAATTAAACTAAAGAAAAGAAAGAAAAGGAAAGGAAAGGAAGGAAAAGGAAAAAGGAAAGAAAGGAAATTAAAAATAAAAAAAAAAGGTGGGAGTGGAAGGAGTCGGTGGAAAAAGAAATTAAATGGGTGAGTTTGCTGACAGGTTCTCTTTCATTTTCCAAGCTCAAATTGATTCGACTCTTCAGCTGGATGTTGAGGGGTGGTAGAAGAAGAAATCTAGGGTATTTCGTGTGGAGTTTTGGCTGGTTTCATGGTAGAATTGAAGCTGAAACAAAAGCTTCGGTTGTTGTCTCGTAGTCTAAACAAGGTTCGGTGTTTGATGAATATCGAGCGGAAGAATCAAATTTTGAAGCAAGAATTGAGGTTAGTAAGTTAACTCAATTTCTAACAACTCTTGTGAAGGATGGTTGAATATGAAGAGAGACATATTAAATGTTAGGTGGCACCGACTGATACGAATTTCTCGACTGATCTGGAGTAGGGCAAAGTTAATTGGGCATATCTGTCGAAAAAAAAGAAGTTAAGCTTTGAAATTTTAAGGTAATCTAGAAAACATATTTCTCTACAAGTTTGTAGAAGGAAAGAAGTTCTAATTCAGGCTTGAACTGTGACTTTTAACGGCTAGAAGTTTGAAAAGAAGCGAGATTAACAGCAGAAAGAAGCAGGTCTCGCTGGAAAGGTTAAGCGTGAAGGAGCGAGAGCAAGACTAGTCTCGCTAGTCTCGCTGGTCAAAATTGTCTCACAAATCTCGCTGGGTTGTGGCTCTCGCTGGTCTCGTTGGTCTCGCTCCTCAACATTCTCGCTGGTACTGCTGGTTTTTGGCTTGTTTTGCTGATTTAGTCCTAATGGCTTAAATCTTGATCATTAATGAACTTTTAAATGAAGTATAGCCTCGGTTGAGCATTTTTTCATGGAATATAGTCTCGGTGATGGTTTTCTTTAGGTAGTTTTGTCTAGGGGATGAATATTAGACATGTCTAAAGCTTGTTTCTTATGCAAAAGGAATGTTAAGGAAATCTAACAAAGGGAAACGTATTATTTCAAGCCGAGAGGAGCTAGGGAAGGTGTATAATCCACTCAAGGCCTAGGACAAGAAGTGAGTGACTCTCGATTCTAAAAGAGTTTAATACAAGTATAGTTTCTTATTTGAATATATGTTTTAAACTTGACTATATGGTACATTTCCATGAGTTTTAGGTGAATGTCTTGTGCTATATAATGAGTTGTATCTGAAATATATATTGGCTGTGCTATGAGTTTGAGTAAAGCATGCGGTTTATGATTAATGAAAGCATTTAAGCATGTGAATAGTGTTGAGATGAAAAGAATGTCTTAAACTTATGAATTTACGTTATGTTATAACTTTGTTTAAATGACTCCCAATGCCGAAGGACTCGGAGAAGGCATATGGTTAAATTATATATGAAAATGACTCCTAATGCTGAAAGACTCGAAGAAGGCATATGGGTAAAGTATGTATGAAAATGACTCTCAATGTCGAAGGACTCGGAGAAGGCATATGGGTAGATTATGTATGAAATGACTTCCAATGTTGAAGGACTCAGAGATGGCATATGAGTAAATTATGTATGGAAATGGCCCCCTGCTGAAGGACTCGGAGAAGGCATGAGAGTGGCTGGGAATTTGTTAAGGGGCCCTGTACTAAAGGACTCAGAGAAGGTATTTGGGTGACCCTGATTATGAAATATGTGTATAGACGTTGGGTGTGTTGAGAATATTCCAACCCAACTAAGGTTAATTCGACGTTAAGTAGCGTTGAGCCTAGCTCCGCCTCAACTAAGTAAAAGTTTTAAATAAACTAGTATATGTGTATCTGTTTCACAAATGATTATGTATGTTTAAGTTATGAGTTACTCACGTTATTATTAGATATAGCTGGATTCTATGTTTTGCTTGCATTGTTTAAAGGAGTCTCTTAGCTAGTCACTCACTGGTCGTTTTAGCTCATGTTTGCCTTGTTTCTCTGTTTTCTAGGTAGCGAGCGTGTCCGAGGTGCTTAGCCTACAGAAAATACTCGTCTGGGCCCATCTTCAGAGTCTAGTAACTTGATAATTGTAAATCTTGAACTCAAGTAAATGTTGTACATATAGTGAGGGTTGAGGGAGTCATGTGTAGTTGTTGTAATTATTAAACACTTTGAGATAGCTGGATTGATATGATAACTTAACCCTGGTTTAGTTATGATGTTAAATTATTGTTTAACTGTTTATCAGGTATTGGTTAAAGTTCAGGGTTGGCAGTAGATGTCGTCAGAGAGTCGATGTCTACCTTCTTCACACTCAACCATGGGTTAGAAGGGTACCTGGGAGGGGGTGTGACAATTTTTGCTAGCGGTAGCCCATTTGCACCTGTTGAATACAAAGGGAATGTCTTTGTACCTGGACAAGTCTTATACATACATACCCCCCTGCCTAACTTCCATTTTCTCTTTTACCCTTAACTGTCTTTCATTGAAATTTATAACTCTCAAGTTATTACTAGTTTCTTGGGGCTTTGGTCTTTGATTAATCATGTCCAGTACCATCCCCGTTCGTGATGACATGCTCTAGTAGCCTGTAAGTGCAAAAAAAGACTTGGACTTTGAGTTTGATTCCCAATTCAAAATGATCAATATTTATTCATTTATTCCTACATTTCAGTGTCTTTGTCAAACAGGTTGTGTGGAATGTGTGTATTATGTAATGAGATTCATGAAAGAGATTTTACATCATCCAGATACTCCTATCAATTCCTTTTTAAGTCACTATTCTAACTTTTTATATTGGGTACTTAGTAATTATGAATTTATTGTAACATTTGTTATTTATTTGCTTTGATGAAGTTTAATACTAAGAACCCTTTTACCCAAGAAGAACTCGATGAGGTACGAGTTGAGTGAGCGAAGCATGTATCAAACTACACTTGATAGAATTGCATGGTGGTACAACGTATATTGTTTGGTGTTGCTCAACTTTTGGTATCCCTTAGACAATTTATGTAGGTTGAAGATAGAGTGATTGAAATTTTGGTAGATCTTAGGAATTTTATGTAGGTTTGAGATCAAATATTGTATAGCATTGGCTGGTTGTAAGTTGTAGGATGGGTTTTTTTTATATATTTTGGTAGATCTTAGATATTTTGTTTAGGTTTCATTGTGCAACTTTATATTTTGAAATTCAGTTGTGGATTTGATCAATATTGAAATGATATGAGAGATTGTGTTATCTTGAAGTTTGTCTATCATAGGTTGGATATTTGTATGGATGAATTAATCCAAATAGGGACTGATGAAAATTATTAGTATTTGTAAAAATTGTTATTTATGCAGGATTTGGGTTCCATATTTGGTAATATATTTGTTGTAGGTTGTAGTGGATATGATTTCGGTTATAAACTACTATTGTAGCATATAACAATAATAGCTATTAAACATTATCTAAGCAAAACATCTCCGACTAGATTCAATGTCAGTTCACAACTATCATTTATTACACATACATGTTGGTTACAAACTGCCATTCTAACAAACCGTCATCGTATATGTATGATGCCATGGATTTGATGTCGGTTACCAACTGCAATTGTTACAAATTGTTATCGTATATGTATGATGGCATGGGTATAATGTCAGTTCGCAACTGACACCAAAAACCAAACCGCCATCATATATATATGATGGCGGAAGTTTTGAGGGTGGTTACGAACTACCATCAAAGCCCAACCGCGATCGTAACCTACAATGTCACTAGATACAATGGCGGTTTATAATCCTCCATTACATATATGCGATGGCAGTTCAAAACTGACATATAAAGCCAAAATTGTTGTGATCATTTTCTTTTTATGCTTCACAAAGCAATACCATATCATCATGGAGATCTACTTCTCAAAGATAGGGATTAAACCATGTTGGGTTATTGTAATTTTTATTTAAGAAAGACCCTTCTTTTAAAGCTTGTATTTTGGAACCCTCGTTACCTTTTTGTAAATGTGAATTTACGATTTTACCATTCCAATTTAAAAACCAACAAAACATTAAACTAATGCCTTTTCCCTCTCATTCTCCCATTTCAATTTTCTTTCCTCTGAAAACTCAAGAACCTTTTAAACATTTATGTTGCTTTGTGTCAATTCCTCACAAAAATTTGTGTTTCTTTGCATAGACCTTCATTGTCGGGTAAGTTTTTGCTCATTTACTAGGGTTTCAAAAGGGATTGGAGTGATTTAATTGCATTATATACATTTTCGAGGTTTTCTGATTTAGTTCAATATATAAAATTGATTTTCTATTTCTTTTTTGTAAAAAATGCGTTACGAACCTTACATTTTCATGTATTCATTGAATTTTTGTAGGTTTCTTTTTAAGGTTTAGGCCCTTTTTCTGCATAAATTTTTGCTCTCTCGTTATTTGTCTCAATTATCATCGCTCCATATATTTTAAATTTGTATAGATATATAACATTTTGTTTCTTATTTCTTATATTCTCATCTTCCCTCTTGCTTTAACGGAGCAAGATTGAGAGCAAGGAATAAGACCGAGAGTGGAAGTGTCAAGTCAACGAGAGGAAGAATGAGTATTAAGATGAGTGAGAGTGAGTATAACATTAAGATAAGGGTGGCAGCTTTTGATCACTTACTTCCAGTTGAAACTCAAGAGAAACCTAGGAGGAAAAATAAAAGTAAAAGGTTTCACTACAACAGGAAGTAAGTGATCAAAAACTGCCACCCGACTCATCAGTTTATTGCAACATGAAGGTAAATAAGTTATTTTGTTCAAGGTAAGTTTCAAGTTCAAGCAGATTTTGATGGCAGACTCCCTTGCATGCTTGGGGTTTGTTGTCGTCACATCTTGTCTCAAATGGTTTGGTAAAGTAATATGGGAGGGGAGGAGGGGGGGGGGGGGGGTCACTAGTTGTGAAATAAAGAGTTCAGAATGGTCAAATTTTGATAAAATACATAGGAACAAACTCTATGTGGCAGATCTTTTGAAGTTTTTCATGAGCACATTGCTCGTATGGGTGTTAATCACTTTTCTGATCCCATGGTTTATTGGGAGTTTGTTATTGAGGATGTTCTTTGAGCTTAATTTGTTTATTTTCTATATAGAATACACTTGATTGTTTATGTTTTATTATCTAAACTTGTTTATCATGCATGTAGTTTTGCAAATGTAGTTTAGCATAAAGTTTGTTTTAAGAATGATTTCAGTAAGAAAGTTGGACTGTGTCATTGAATGTATTGAAACTGGTGATCAAGGAAGGTTTAGCCATAAGGGTAGTGACAAAAGTCACGCTTATTATCCTAGGTCAGAACAAGCTGATAGGATCCCCTTTTTTACGCCCCTGTATCCCTCCCGTGTGGTGACATGGGGGCAAAAAAAGGAAAAGGAGGGATGAGGATTCTCTCGTTTTTGGAATAGCAGGCCATCAGCAGGAGACCCACACATTCTAGTGCATTGTAGATTCTTAGCCAAGACTTGTATCATTTGATGATGTCATGTGAATCGCTAGAAACATGTGAAGTGTTTGGCTAACTCAATAACCTTGATTTCATGCTGATACAGGAGATGGACCAAATTGAACTAAGGGAAAATTTATTATTGAAATAACATGTTTATGTGCTCTTAGGGTTTATCAACTATACAAGCATAGCCCAAGTGAGAGATTATTAGATGTCTTTTATTTTAACAGTATAATTAAAGTTTGAGCTAGGTACATGGTTTAGAATTTTATCATATTGGGTTATTTTATGAACTTTGGCTCTATTATGTGGTCTATTTAATTAAGGCCCTAGATTCCTATTTGAATATAGACTTAATGGGTAGAAGCTCATTCCTCATGAATTAGGGTTTAATGAGAATCCTAATTGAACTAGTATATAAAGAGACCTTAGGGTTATGGTCTCCAAGACACCAAAACAATACAAACTTAGTCTCTCCATAATCCCATCAAAAGAAGAGATCCCACTTGGGGTATATGGAATTTTGATTGAGGAAGATAATTGCCACCTTGTTGTTAATGTCAATCTTGCAATGGAATCCAATATGTTATTTATTCTTGACAATTTGGCATGAATAATCCTAGGCGTTAAATCTATTGAATAGATTTTAAGTTTGTATGCTAACAATTAGCTATATTGCTAAGGTTGGCATCGGTTTTGGTTTTGGCCGAGGGCGAGGTGGAGCACATTAATTTAGGCTTTGACCCAAACTAGCCCTTTTACCTAGGCCTAAACCTTGTTATTTTCGTGACCTTGTTTTCTATTCTTATTTTCTGTCAATTAAACCCTTCGGTCCAAATCCAATCGTAACATTAGCTCCCACTCTCATGTTGTGTTTCGAGATTTGACAGACTCACAATTATTAGCTAAACATTCTAGGCCCGACTTAGGAGTATAATTTTTCTAACTTGTGTTGATTTGAAACCCTAAAGAACAACCTAGGTAACTTTCTCTATAAATACATCATTATAACTTCATAAAAGGTAATTTGAGCACTACTCTCCAACTCTATTGTTTCCATTCTTTCACTCTTTGACTTTAGTATCGGAGTATATGTGGCAAGCACCACATCGATGTGCAGGTTTTATCTTTTGTAGGCCACGTTCTTCTCCCCACATAATGCTCCAATTATTAATGTCCAGTTTCTGAGAGGGGAAAAAATGGTCTGATGATGCCAAACCTTGTCATTTTCTCAACCTTTTTGCTTCTATTCTTATTTTCTGTCAATTATACTCTTTGATACAAAATCACTCATTAACAATTAATATCTCTGATGGATACTAAGGCCCGAGTATGAAACATTGTGAATGTACAATTAAAAATATGTTTCATTGACTGAACATTTGTTCTTTGAACGATAAGGGATTTTTTTTTTCTTTTTTTTCTTACTTCACCAATATATGGGTGAAATTCAAATATTTGATATTTTGGTGAATGGTACATACTTTATGTCAATTTAGCTAATGCTTATATTGACATATTTGATTTTTTTTAACTCAACAAGTTTGGATATAAGTACTCGGTTTTCAATCTTCTTTAACATTATGTATATTGTTTAACCCTTTCATATTTCATAGGAAAATTATTTTAAATAACAAAATTGTTAAAAATATTTACAAATAACAGCAAAATATCATGGTAGACCGTGATAGACCACGATAGACTATTATCTGTGTCTATTATGGCACTGATAGTAGCCTATTGTATCAAGACATAGACAGAAGTAAAATTTTGCTATATTTGTAAATATTTTGGTTCATTTCCTATATTTAAAAACACATATTTCATATATTTGTATATATTAGGAATACATAATATAGATGAGATAATTTGAGTTTACAAAAAGAAAATATATCGTAATGGGAAAAAATACTTTTATAGTACGTAGATTTTAAATCTAGGTTTTCATTTGGTCCCTAAATTTCAAAATGTTATTCTATTGTCCCTAAATTTTGAGTTTAGTTTTTCTTTGGTCCCTAATTTCAATATTTTATACTTTATCTTTGAATTTTTGCTAATGCGCACTTTAGTGTTTGGCATTAACTCTCAATTAATCAATTTAAAATAATTGTGAAATCAAGATTTTAAATTAATTTTAATAATTGAAGAAAAATAGTGAAAATTAGTTAATGTTAATTCTTATAAATTCTTTTAAAATAATTTATAGACATTAATAAAATGAAATAATTAATAGACATTAATACATTATTTATCCTTTATGGATAAGGCATCAACTATTTATAAGTCGGCAATTATCTCAGCTAGTGATCCTACCTTATTATACTTTACTGGGATTTCATCTTTTATGTGTATAAGCTCCATGTTAGAAGATTCTCCAAACATGAAATGAGGAAGTGAATCGTGTTCACTGTTCACAATAGTATGTATTAGAACGATATCAAGTCTACAAATCGTATGACTAGTAATCTTTATTTTTTAGGTTAAAATGGTACAATGATAAACTTTATGATGAGTAATATACATTTCATTTTGCAATGTGCCCCAAGTTCCCAATAAAATACCCCCATGGCAAGTACTGCACTTTCTAGGGGAGATCTAAAACCAATCATGTTGCGGAAGACAACAAAGTAAAGCCCCCAAAAGGATAGAAAAGAATGACCAAACATATCACTTCAAAAGAGTGGTAAGAACTCTGATCAGTTCTGTGTTTGGATCCCCAGAAATACTAGACTTCACCCTCCAAGCAATATGCTCATCGGGCCGGACTAGGATCGCTCCTTTGTCAGTCATCTGACACACATCCCACCATGACGGTGAAGTTGATGATTGTCGAATTTCTTGAACATCAATGTAGTTCTCCCAAGGTGTTAGTTCTTCCTTGCTGCTTGACTCAATCTTGGTGGTATTAGCAGACCATAAAATGCATACCCTAAGAGAAGTTTTGAAATCCTCCGCTACCTTGAAAGCAGCACGAGCAAGACGGTAAGACTTCAGTCTCGGAGCTATTATGAGAAGGAATTCAACTTCATCCCCAGATACAAGATCAAGCGTGGAAATAATCTCCATCTCCTGCACACACCCATTTCCAGTCTTTACTTGACTAAATGAAAAATATCACTCAACTATCTAGCAACAGCCCAATTGTCTTACAATGCAATAAAAATTGTAATTACAGAAGAGAGATCGTTTAGTGCACTATATGTTTGAAACCAATTGTCATTTTTTATATTCAAGTGGCGTTTTAATAGGCATGAAAGCTTCATAAGAAGAATGAACAATGGATCAATTCTGATACAGCAGGGAGTGTGAGGGAAATGGGGACCCTGTACCTCACTGGCCAAAACCCTCACATTCATATGAGGCAGCCTTGATCCTGGATCTGCAGAAGGGATGTATTCTCTCCGACGACCAGTAGGTTCTTCTCGACCACTGAGTAGAGTATTGTCAGGAATAATTGCCCCTTCAGAGTACCTAATTCCCATCCATAAGATTGAAATGAATATGTTTAAGCTATCATCAAACCAGATCTCCCATTGAAGGAGCTTTACTTTCGTTGTAAAACATACGGACACTTTAGCTTGGCTAGTGGACACTTGGACACTTCAACACTTATCGGACGTATCGAACACTTGTTAGTATAGCAAATGTGCTAGACATTCATAGGACACTTATTGAGTAGATTAAAAAGACACATGTGACAATAACAATACATTTTGAGTGTGAAACACATCAAACTAATTTTTTAAGCATATAAAATGCATCAACCCATTTACTTTAAAGATTCTTTTGGTATAAGAACAATTTATATTTTTAAAATGCATATTTTAATAAACGTGTCTTTGTCATGTCCGTGCCTGTCTGTGTCCATTTAAAAAAATATATGATATGTCGCCGTGTATATGTCCACTTCTTGTCTTGTATGCATGCTTCTTAGCTTTCGCTTAAAATTTGATACACCAGTTGCTAAATTGGGAAATATTAATGGGTGGGACGAAACATCTAAGAAGAGTAAAATTAGCTCATGCATTGAGTTTGAACAGAAGTTAAACCTGAAACCAAGATCCTCTGCAGGGAACTGAAGTTGAAGGCTCTTCCCTTCATCAAATATATGTTTCAGTTTTGCAAGTCTTGAAGATCCAACCGGATTTTCATCATTCAGAAATGTGTCTGAGAGCTGCAGACGACCTATCTTAAAAATTCCATCCAGAACTGCGCTCTGTAGTGAGGATGATAAAATAGAACCAAGGCCATGATTAACTACTCGGTGCACTGCCAAGTTAAGGAAAAAGGAACTTATTCGCTATATTGCAAAGATTTAGATACTACAGCAATTATGGTGAAGTTTAGCTGAAATTGTTTTAAAGAGTGACATTAAAACTAGATGAAGCTTCTACTTACCAGAGTTTGCAATTTTTGGATCCAGACCAAGAGCTGCAGGTACTTCCATGGCTGCTTTGAAGTTCTTAATGCTAAGGGCCGTATTGAATAGTGCTATCTGACAAGGGAGTCAAAGAAGAGATCGAGAATCAATTAGAAAATTTGTTGCTGAATTGTATTCAAAAAGCTGCCTGAGCTACACTTTGCTTCACGTTGGCACTGCCTAAGGAGAAACAAAGGAAGACTACACGGCTTAAGTGTATATGCACATCTCCTCCAGACCCCAGACCACTCTTACATCTCTATTCTCAAAACAAAATGGCTAAATTGTTGGAGTGAAGACGAACACATATTTATACTAAAGTTTCGCCTCCACAGTCATTTAACCAAGTTGACTCAACTACCTCGCATTAGTTGAGAAAAATCACTTGCCATGACAAGAAAAGGCATTTTACGGTCACTGAAAGAGAAATGAAAAGGTATTTTACAGTCTTTGTTGTCTTTCCTTTTTAACATTCTTATTTGTAATAGCTAAGCAGTTCAACGTGTATCACATTTACTCACAACTTTGAAACCAAAATTCAATAACTAAAAAAGAGTAAAAACATCAATGGAATATAAGATTACCGGCCTCCTTTCCGTTTCATAAGTATTCAATATTGAAGGTGATGCAATATCTTGTAGCAGTGCAGCTAATTTCCAGGCAAGATTATGAACGTCTTGAATTCCAGTATTCATTCCTGCATCAATACATCAACAAATGATAGAAGTTTTTACCTGTCATGACATGTATGAAAAAATTCCAAGTTTTTGTTTTCATAACATGTTTAAAACCAATTGGAAATACAATAAATAAATAAATATATATATATATGTATGCATTGACGTTATCTTCTCTTTGATTTGGTATCTCGGTAACATGGACACTCTATTCTAAGCATAATGTTTTTTTTCTTTTATAGAAACATTTGCTTTCATTGTATTCTTTCATTGAGAAAAAATGAGAGAATACAAGGACATACAAAAAACTAAGCCCACAAAACCCCTCAAAGAAAGGGATTCCAACTAAATAAGATATTGCCAAAGGAATATTTACAAAAAGACTTTGAAACCGAAGCCCAAAGAGAAACATGAAACCTCACAAGGGACCAAACCTCGCTAGGGTCTCTCTCCACTCCATGAAAAACTTTTTTGTTTCTCTCCCCCCAAATATCCCACAAAATCACGCACATGCCACAAACCAAAGAAAACAGTCTATCTCTTTGAAAGGCACATGGAAGAGGCGCTCCTCAATCATCAAACGAACATCCCTCTGACGAGCAAGCGCAAAAGCAAAATCCAGAAATAAGTCATTCCACATAGATCTTGCATATTGACACTCTCAGAGAAAGTGATCCAAGTTTTCCTTCGCCTTCCGACAAATGATATAGCACCAAGGGGCCCAATAATGAAGGTATCTTTCTCACAAACCTATCTGTCACGTTCAAACGCCCAAATAAAACTTGCCAAGAAAAGAATTTAACTTTCTTTGGAATCTTAATCCTCCATAAAACATCAAAGACCAACTCAATAGTGGGAGAGGGATCAAGTAAAACCCTAAAAAAAGACTTACAAGAGAAGCCCTTCATAGGGATAGGGCTCCACACACGAGCATCCAGCTTAAAGTCAGAACCCTCAATCAAGTTGAGAAGAGAGGCCATCTCCCCCGTTTCCCTATTGGACAAAGACCGACGGAAACCAAAGGAGAAAGAAATTGAGTTCTCCAACCAAACCAAAAAGTCCGACACCCGATAATTTTTTAAGGAGGACAGATGACATAACCGAGGAAGCGCAGAGGAGAGGGGTATATCCCCCACCCAAAGATCTTCCCAGAAATACATTTCCTTACCGTCTCCCACCACACAGAAAACAAGATGGGAGAAAGAAGGGAGATAAAAAGAAATATCTCTCCACAGGTTTCGTGTGTACCTTTAACCCCTTCACCACCCTATTTAGCCAACAAAGCTTCATTGCGCAACCTTAAATTTCTGGGTTCCGCTGCCCCCCCCCCCACCCCCCCCCCCCCCCCAATTCACAATTTTAGACACATTTCGAGCAGGTTAGACGTGACATTTCATTAGCCTTTTAAACTCCTAACACATTCGGGACACTTGTGTCTGTCATGGAATGCCTATTAAACATATTTTGTAGGGAAAGGAAGACAAAAGAAATATATATATTTAAAAAGATATAGAAAATTAACATCAAGAACTAAGAAATAAATAAATAAACAAACAAATAAATTTAAGAGAATACATCGATTTCACCTTACAAAATCCAACCATATACAGAGAGAAGATAGGAGGGGGAACAATGTTTGAAATACAAGCTTTTTTGTTCAAATATATTTCACCGTTAGAAAATCTTCTGTTCCTAGGGAGGTCTTTAGTTTACCCTGTAATTTTTAATTTTTTCAAGAGAAAAAAAAAAAAAAAAAGACGGATAAAGTAGATTTGCAAGAACATAATTCCAAACCCTTATGTAACAAATTTTTCAAACATAATTTTTGGTTATGTTCCAAATTGTCGGTCTATTTTTTAAGCCTGTATTGTACTACACCCTTATCCCATGTCAGCATCCCTATTTCATGGGATCTAATTCACCAAAATTATAAGCATGGCATGGATTCTTCAATTCCGTCTCAGAACTTTTCATAAACAATTGATTTCAATTTAATCTCTGATACTTTAAGAAGAACAAGCTTCCCGTCCCCAGCTAATACGTGGAGATTTAAACTAATTCCATGTAACAAATAGACCATAAGACTACTCTTTCATGTGTATGTTTGTTTTATGATTAATGACTGTTTACTTGAACTGTCCATTTCTCTAAATGGCCAAGATACATTAACAATGGAAATGCTATGCCAAAAAATTGTGAGTATTATAATCCTAAAAAACGGTTTTAAAGTATTAAAAATTAATACTAACCAAATCCACCAGCTGGAGGAAACCGATGAGCAGCATCACCAGCAAGTAATACACGATTTTGACAGCAAATGAACTTCTCGGCAACTTCAGCATACATAATCCAAGGTTTTACATCTTGCACATCTATGTCACAAAGGTTTCGACCAACCAATTTGAAGATTAACTCCTCACACATCTACAAGAAATTGAATCCATTTACTACAGAAAGAAAGTATGATCGGCATTGATGCATATTATTTTTGCAGGTTAATCATTTGATAATTCAATCATAAATAATGGGATATGCAGGTATAACTGGAATCGTACACCCCACTCTAAAGCTAGCACTCAATCCTACATTTTTTTCTTCAACTTCAACATACTCAACACATAGATGGTGGATAAAATTACCTTAGGGCAGAAATCTCCAATGTTTTGTTGAGGAGGATAGAATGGTACCTATAAGACAGCACGTAATATCATAAGTGTAAGATGCAGAATGCAGATGAAGAAGAATTGTATCAAGATGGTGCCAATACCTGCAATATAAATTCCCCTTGCTTGAGATCATGAGCAACGAGAACTCCAATAGCTTCAGTGTTAAAGATGAAATATAGCATACCAGGCCTCTCTTTAAGCAAATACTCACCAAGCTCTCTACTAAAAAAATGGATGCTTACAAGCTTTTGTAAGTCGTTTTCACCCTTCATTTCTATCCCTACTAGTCTCCGGACAGTACTTCCAGCACCGTCTGCGCCAACAAGGATATTACAGCTGATATTCCTCCACTCAACATGTTTCCCTTCCTTGAGATAAGATGCAGTCAGGGTTACAGTCTCATCAGTAGCATCAATTGAAACACACTCATGCCCCAAAAGTATTTTCTTTCCTCTTACTACACAGGGGCCTTCCAACCTATCCGGTGAACAGACTTGAAACCCAAGATTTTGAAGCTTCTTAAGTAGTAACCTGTTTAATTTGTACTGGGAGAAATGTGCAACAGAAACTGGGCTGATAATGTGCTCAAAATCTGTTTTTTTTAGAAAAAAAACAAAAATTTTATTCAATGTTATCACAAACATTTAACCCCCCCCCCCCCCAAAAAAAAAATAATAATAAATAAATAAATAAAAAGACAATGAATAAGAGAAACCAGAAGGTAGCAGCACAATATTTAAAACCAAATATGAAATCTGGACCTTCTATAATAATAATCCATTTTTACTTGAAACAAATAAATAAATTTCATTGAAAAGAATGAAATTACAAAACAGAGGGAAGGCAAACACTAACCAAGCCATAGCAATTACAGAAGGACTCTTTCCATTAGCACACAAAGAGTTAGCCAATAGTTATTCAAAGGAATATAGAGCTTTCTATCAAAAGGTGACAGAAGTAAGATTTTCCCAAAACAGACAAAAGATTAGAAAATTCTTCCCTTTCTTTTTAGCCGAAGGACCCTCATAAAGACTCTAATAAACGAAATCCAAAGTATTTCTCCTTTTTGAAAGAATTTCTGCTATCCATAGTAAATAAGAGACTCTTAATAGCATGTGCCACGATCAAAGTATCTTCTTCCCTATTTTCAACCACATGACTGTTCCTTCCATAAAAAGCCCCTCGGTAAATTTCAATAGCGTGAGCCACAGTCAAAGGCATGGCAAAAACTCATGTAAAATGGGAGGGTAAATTAGCAAATTTTGCTGGTTTAGGAAAAATCTATCACTGTAAAAGGATGGGTCATTCTCCTTATGGACTATAGAATCTCCAACAATCATGACTTAGCAAAAATCGGAACTTAACACAAACACCTTATTGAAAATGTTAACCATTCAAAACAAATTGATCAGCTTGCCTTCATAATATGGAGAGAGAAAAAAAGGGGAGGAACCCCGTGTCATCAACAACTTGCAAATAGTTTATTATATGAGATCATTTCTTCCCCATTTTTTTTTTTTTTTTATGAGAAACAATCCAACTGGTTTCATTGATAAAAATAAATCACAAATGGCAGTAGGAAAGCCTATTTGAGCACCTTCACGGAGAAGCCTACCAAGGCAACAGGAAAGCTATAACATATATGGAGGAGGAAAGGGGATCCCTTGCATGATACTTCTAGCAGCAGCATAGAACCTTACATCTTTTATTCTTTTGTTCTTTTTTAAATAGAAGCAACGACTTTCATGGAGATAAAATTGAAAGAAAACAAGGGCATTAGAACCCAAGCGCACAAAAAGGAGAGAGGAATCCCTCTAAAAGAACATAGATGATAGAACCTTACGTCTAAACTCGCTAGTTGCTACATATGGTGAGAAGTTAGCACTAAAGAGTCAAACCTCCAGTGAGTCCAACAACAGCTAAAGCCTTTAGCACACAAGCGAACTTGATTACAAAACCTTTTTTCTCTTCTGCCAATCCTTAAAGAATTCGTTTTCACTGAGGCAGGAAAAGTCTTTTATTTCTACCACATCCACAATGATTGTTATAAAGCCAAACTAGCAAACTAACTATATATTTTTCAATAGAATGTCTATAAATATCTTCTGTACAAAGTATCAGATTATACAAATAGCAATGAAATTATTGATTGAGCAATAAAGTTGACTAAAATAAGTATCACAGTATTTAATGTTCGTGCAAGTAAAATAACAGTGAACCCATCTTGAAGTATATAAAACTAGAAGACCAGAGCACAAATAAAATAGTACCTTGTGGTTGCATATGGTCCACAGATCCAAGAATTGTACCATTCAGTGACGTACAATATATGAACTTTCTCCATGACTCTACAGGTGGTTGATATAATTGTATCTCCTCTGCTAGTCCATCCAATTTGCGAAATATCTATCAATCAATTCTGTATAAACACATCAATTTGAATCTTTAACTTAGTCAATGGAATGGCATATTCATTAAGAGAAATTCAATCAACCTCCATAGATCTGTTATTTATGAAGTGAGCTTGTGGATGTTTAGAAAAACTTTTGTTCTTCTCGACAACTGCACATTTGACCCCTACAGGAACGAAAAAAGGCATATGCCACAAAATGAAAGGAATTAGCATAAGACTATAATTATCTATATAATTACATTTCTAATACCAACTTGAAAGTTTCTTGTTTTGTCTAAAGTTATAATGCAGTTGGTTTCCACACGGCAAAGCACGAACATGATAAAAATTCCAATTTTCCATCGTCGAGCAAATTAAGAGAAAACTGACAATATATAATATACCTAATTTAGTGAGAAGAATAGCAAGGACGAGACCAACAGGTCCTGCACCAACAATTAAAACCGGAACCATTGTTTCTTCACCGCCATGGAAAAGCTTGGAATTTGATAAGCCTCTACTCTGAACGTACCCAAGAGGTATTGCTCTAAGCGTTGCATCAAATTTGTGAAGGCCATTAAACCTCCCGAAGAAACCTAAAAGCCCCATGGCTCTGTTTGAGAATAAGCTCAGAAGATCACCATCAACATTAATTTGTTCTCATGTGATCTTTCCTCATTTGTTCTGCATTTTGGCTTCCACCACATAATTAGTACATCATAAGAGAATTAATTAGAAGGTAATAGTGGAGAGAAATCATTAAAGAATAAAATAAAAGACGAGAAGAGTATGATGTATGATGTATCTATGGTAACAACTAGCATGGTTCAAAGTGAAGAGAAAAAAGGAGCTTCCAGATCATGATCGTAAAGATGAAAGGGCATACAATTAAAACTGGAACATAAACCAAAATCAGTCTCAACATTTAGGACCTACCCATACCGTAAATTTTTTAATTTAGCTTCAATAATTAAGGCTCAAACACAAGCTGTATAATTCACTGAAAAATCAATGTGCTCCGAATAATTACTCAAATAGATTTATCACCAACAATTAATCTCTTGACTTCAACAGGTTGCCCAACTCTAAGCACAATACAATTTGGAGGTTAGGCAATCACCCGTAGACACAATGGATTTGCAAGTGATCGGAACCCGAAACTCACCTGTAAAGGTCGCCAACTGCTGGGCAGCACGCTAAACTGATCGACTTCTCAAATCTAACATCAAAACAATGGGTAAATAAATTTTTAGACCAAAATTCAATGGGTGTACAAAACTCATCCAAGAGAACGCAAAAACATACCCACCAACGGACCCACGGCCAACCGGCGGCGCCTGGGCGGCGCTGCTGTAATTGGGTCTGGGCGGCTACGTCCGGCGAGTTGGGATGTCGAGCGACGGAGCGACGGAGCGACGGCGGGGCTGCAGCGGAAGAGGGAAAAAAACGGATGGAACAAGAGATTCACGAGAGAGAGTGCATGCAATCCTAAATTATCCCATCATACATTTGTCTTAAGCTTTTGTCCGGAGAGTGTCTGCCTATAGCCGCATGCCCAAACCATCCTCAACCAGCTTATATTTATATCTTGTAAGTAGTTTAGGGAGTTGTTTTCATTTTAACGTTGTTTTACTTTCAAGTGACATTTAGCCAGTTTTGATATGCAAGGTTGGCAGATTAGTTTTTGCTTAGAATGTATTATAGGGGAACCCCACTAGTTGACTCCCCGACCAAGTATTGTTAGACTTGCAAACAAGCTTTCTTGCAATTGTCAGTCTCAATGCTTTCTTTAATGATGTTTTCAAAGCTTTCCCTCTCTCTCGTTTTATAAAATCATTTTCTCTCGAAACGCGAGTAGAGGCTACATCATACCCCGAGTTTGTCCGCGACCTGCAATATTTTGTACGACTGACTTGCTCGCCGGGTTAGAGCAGTGCAGCACAATCGCCCGTCCCGTATTCGAAAGTAAGCGATTGTGACAAGTGGTATCAGAGCTTAGTTAGCTCTTTGGCTGTCAAGTACCGTTATCATGTCGGTTGTAAAGCAACTGAACAAGTCGCAGTCTGAGCGACTTACTGAGATAGAAGGCAATGGCTATACTTGAGGGAAGTTCCCCATGATGTGAGATTCATCCAAGCCCGGCTAGAACGGTTGGATGCAAAGGTCAAAGGAACTGATGCGCTAAATGCTCGAGTAGACGCGCTACCAATTACAGAGTTGACGCTAAGGGTCAACTCCTTGGAACACAAAACTACACGTCCTGGTAATTTTGAACATGGGAATAGCTCCACAAGCTCTGTCGCACACATGGAAGAACGTGTCGAAGAGCTCGATAGCTCCCACAAGGTCATGTTAAAGCTGTTTAATGACTTGACCGACGATTTCAGAGCAACAATGGAAGCCATCAGGGCTGAGATGGCTAATATGAAGACTCAGGTCAACCTAATGATGTGAGCTGTGGGAAACCAAACCTCGAATCAAACACTCGCTATGCCCAATAAATTCAAGATCCCGGAACCCAAAGCCTTTAGTGGGAACCGCAATGCTAAGAAACTGGAGAACTTCATCTTTGACATGGATCAGTACTTTAAAGCAAGTGGAACCGTGTCAGAGAAGGTCAAGGTCACATTGGCCTCTATGCATCTCTCAGATGATGTAAAACTGTGGTGGAGATCCAAAGTTAATGATGTCCAAGATGGTCGATGTACCATCGATACATGGGGAGAATTTAAGAAGGAGCTAAAGGCTCAGTTCTTCCCCGAGAATGTGGAGTTCATAGCGAGAAGGAAGCTAAGGGAACTCAAACACACAGGAACTATCCGTGAGTACTTGAAACAGTTCTCCGCTGTTATGTTGGACATCCGAGATATGTCTGAGAAGGATAAGGTGTTCTATTTTGTCGAGAGCTTAAAGCCATGGGCCAGGACTAAACTCTACGAACAGAAAGTACAAGACCTGGCTACTGCCAAAAGACTGTTAGACTACAGTGATGATCAGGCGCCTCAAAAGAAGAACACGACACCCCCGAGTTCTGGGTATAAGGCCACAAAACCCAACCCCCCAAAGAGCTTCAATTCGAAAAAGAAGTCGCAAGCCTCAGGTGCAGGCCCCTCCCAGGGTCCCTACCAGGCCAACCAGAATCAACCTAGACCCATCTCTTGTTTCTTGTGCAAAGGCCCCCACCGAGTAGCCAAGTGTCCACATCGGGGTGCCTTGACGGTCTTACAGGCCTCAGTACAAAGTTGTAGTGAACCCGAGACAGAAGTAGAGGCGGAAAGGGAAGAAGATGAGGAAACCCCTAGAATGGAGGCATTAAAGTTCTTATCCGCAATTCAGAAGAAAATCTCCCGTCAGAAAGATGCAGTGGAAAAGGGACTTATATTTGTTGATGCGATCATCAACTCCAAACCTTCTAGAGGCACCATGGTAGACTCTAGTGCAACACACAATTTCATTTTTGAACAGGAAGCTTGTCACTTAGAACTCAAAATTGAGAAAGACACAGGTAAGATGAAAGCAGTTAATTCATAAGCCCTGCCAATTGTCGGAGTATCCAAGAGAGTACCTTTACAGCTGGCCGAGTGGACCAGGAATGTCGATTTGGTCGTGGTACGCATGGACGACTTTGACGTTGTGCTCTGATTGAAGTTCCTCTTGGAACACAAAGTCATCCCCATTCCCCTAGCCAGGTGCCTAATTGTCACCAGCAGTAATCCCACAATGGTCTCAGCAGATATAAAGCAGCATATTGGAGTAAGAATGATTTCTGCCTTTCAGTTAAAGAAAGGTCTCAGTCGGGAGGAACCCACCTTCATGGTCATCCCAGTTGTCTACGATAGCAGAAATGGGTTTGTTCCTCTAGAGATCCAAGAAATTCTGAACGAGTATGTTGATGTTATGCCACAGAGTTTACCAAAGTCTTTACCCCCGCGACGTGGGATTGATCACGAGATTGAACTTATCCCCAGAGTCAAACCTCCAGTGAAGAACACATATAGGATGCCCCCCCCCCCCTTTTCCAAACTAGCTGAACTCAGAAAGCAGTTGGATGAGTTGCTGAATGTAAGATTCATTTGCCCTGCAAAGGCACCATATGGGGCCCCAGTTTTGTTCCAGAAGAAGAAGAACGGAATGCTACAACTGTGTATCGATTACAGAGCTCTAAACAAAGTAATAGTTTGAAACAAGTACCCCTTACCGATCATCACTGATCTGTTTCACCAGTTGAACGGAGTCCAATACTTCACGAAACTTGATCTCAAGTCAGGGTACTACCAAGTTTGCATCGCCCAGAGGAACGAACCGAAGACCACCTGTGTGACTAGGTACGGGGCCTTCGAATTCCTCGTGATGCCCTTTGGACTCACCAACGCGTCAACCACGTTTTGTACGCTGATGAACCAAGTATTTCATGAATATCTCGATCAGTTTGTAGTGGTCTATCTCGATGACATTGTGGTGTATAGTCTTACTCTGGAAGAACACAAAGTTCACCTCCGATTAGTCTTTGATAAACTACGGCAGAATCAACTCTATGTGAAGAAAGAAAAATGTGCTTTTGCCCAAAAGCGTATTAACAACTTCTTTGGCCACGTGATCGAATATGGGAAGATCAGGATGGACAGTGACAAGTTGAAAGCCATCCAGGAGCGGAAAGTTCCTGTCTCTGTGTCCAAGTTACGTTCTTTCTTGGAACTAGCAAATTACTATCGTCGTTTCGTTGAAGGATTTTCAAGAAGAGCTGCCCCTTGACTGAGTTGTTGAAGAAAGACACTACTTGGCAGTGGTCTGCCAAATGTCAGTCTACCTTCGAAGAGTTGAAAGCGACCATGACAAGGGGCCCTGTTCTCGGTCTGGTCGATGTCACAAAATCGTTTGAGGTGGAGACAGATGCTTCAGATTATGCCCTCAGAGGCGTTCTTCTCCAAGAAGGTCACCCGATAGCTTATAAAAGCCGAAAGCTCAATAGCACAGAAAGAAGATACACTGTCTCTGAGAAAGAAATGCTGGCCGTAGTCCATTGCCTAAGAGTTTGGAGGCAATACTTCCTGGGATCGTGCTTCATAGTTAAGACCAACAATACTGCAATCTGCCACTTTTTCAGTCGACCAAAGTTAACATCAAAGCAGGCGCGATGGCAAAAGTTTCTAGCTGAATTTGTTTCAGTTTCGAACACAAGACAAGGAGGAGCAACCAAGCCGCCGACGCCCTTAGCCAAAAGGGCAAGCATGCAGCCATGTGCATGTTGGCCCATATTCAGTCAAGCAAGGTCGATGGATCGATGCGTGAGATCATCAAAGAATTTTTGCAAAAAGATCCTTCCGGCTCGGTCTGTCATAGCATTAGCCAAAGCTAGCAAGACCAGATAGTTCTGGTTTGAGGGGGACTTGTTGTTGACAAAAGGAAATTGATTGTATCCAGAGCAGGAGACCTAAAGAAGAAGTTGTTACACGAGTGTCATGAGACCTTGTGGGCAGGCCATCCAAGGTGGCAAAGAACCTATGCACTACTAAAGAAGGGCTACTTTTGGCCCAGTATACGAGACAAATTCATACAGTACACCAAGACCTACCTCATCTGTCAACAGCATATGGTTGAAAGAGCGAAAATTGCTGGGCTCCTTGAACCCTTGCCAGTGCCATCCAAACCATGGGATAGTGTGTCCATGGATTTAATCACCCATCTACCGAAGGTGGGCGAGCACAAAGCTATCTTAGTTATCATTGATCGGTTTTTGAAGTATGCCACCTTCATAGCTACCCCGAAACAATATTCTGCCGAAATGACAGCTCAATTGTTCTTCAAACACGTGGTGAAACTATGGGGAATTCCAGCCAGCATTGTCAGCAACAGGGATGGTAGGTTCATAGGCACCTTCTGGACTGAATTGTTTTCCTTCTTAGGGACAAGCTTGAATATATCCTCAAGTTACCACTCCTAAACAGATGGCCAAATAGAAAGGTAATTGCCTGCTCGAAGAGTATTTGCGTCACTTTGTTGACGTCCGGCAAAAGAATTGGGTGCAGTTGTTAGATATGGCCCAGTTCTACTTCAATTGCCAAACAAGCTCATCAACAGGGAAGAGTCTCTTTGAAGTTGTAAGCGGAAGACAACCCTTGTTGCCCCACATTATTGACCATTCGTATGTAGGAAAGAACACCCAAGCTCACAATTTTACAGAGGAGTGGAAACAGACCATTGAGATTACACAAGCTTACTTGGAGAAAGCCTCCAAGCACATGAAGAAGTGGGCGAACAAGAAGTGGCGCCCCCTCGAATTTCGAGTAAAGGATCAAGTTCTGATCAAGTTAAGACCAGAACAGATTTGATTTTGAAGCCGGAAGGACCAACGTCTCGCCAGGAAGTATGAAGGTCTAGTAGAAGTCTTGAAGAAGGTCGGGAACGCTTCGTACAGGGTGGCGTTGCCTACATGGATGAAAATTCACCTAGTAATTCATGTAAGCAACCTTAAACCCTATCACCCCGACCCCAATGATGGTAGCTGCAATGCCATTGTTCGGCCAGATATTGACCTCAAGCGCCTATACGAAAAGGAAGTTGAGGAGATCCTTGCAGACAGAGTCAGAAAAGTTAGAAGACCTGTTCGGAGAGTTCTCCAGTTTCTTGTCAAGTGGAAAAACCTCCTTGTAGAAGAAATAAGTTGGGAACGTCTTAAGGATTTGGAAACGTGGAAGCCGAAGATCGAAGAGTTCAAGCTCCGCCAGTCAACAGAGACGTCAACTGTTTAAGTGGAGGAGAGTGTCTTGAGCATGCTTGTCCAAGGAGTGTTTGCCTATGGCCGCATGCCCAAACCACCCTCAACCACCTTATAGTTATGCCTTGTAAGTAGCTTAGGGAGTTGTTTTCATTTTCATGTTGTTTTCCTTTTGAGTGACGTTTCGCCAGTTTTGATATGCAAGATTGGCAGACTAGTTTTTGCTTAGAATGTACTATAGGGAAACCCCACTAGTTGACTCCTCGACCAAGTATTGTTGTACTCTTTGCAAACAAACTTTCTTGCAATTGTTAGTCTCAATACTTTATTTAATGATGTTTTCAAAGTTTTCCCTCTTTCTTGTTTTATAAAACCATTTTCTCTCGAAACGAAACGCGAGTAGAGGCTACATCATACCCCGAGTTTGCCTACGACCCGTCGGGTTAGAGTAGTGAGGCACAATCGCCCGTCCTGTATTCGAAAGTAAGTGATTGTGGCACCATTCGTCAAATTTTTCTTCAGTCTCTTTTTAATTCTTTTTATGTGAGTGATGAAAAAGACAATCTCAAAATGCACCTTAAGTATTCCCTTCTTTAAAAAGTGAGTGACAGAAACTACCTTTTTCGGTGACAACGAACCACTTAAAACAATTGGGAGCATTTTTAGGATATGTTATCTTATTCGGCTTAATTTTGGTTCATTCTTAACCTTAGTACGACTATTTGATGATTTTGTAGATTTTGAGTACTTACCCAGTAAATTCCATTGTTAGGATGAAAACTAAACTAAAATAAACCATTTGAAGCTTTAATGAAGCAACTAGGTCAAAGAAGAGGTAAAAAGATCATTTTACCCCTAGGCTTAGTGTTGCAGCTCGACTCTAAATTACAGAAGTTGTCCAAGTGAATAGTGTTGCAACGCTGTCTTGTGATGTCGCTACATTACAATGTTGAAGGAAGGCTGCAACGTCGTGTAATTGTGGCGCGCAAGGGAAAAGGTTACAGCAAGGCTATGCTATAATTTATAAATAGGAAATTTTCCTTTTTAGGTTTAATCAAGCCCCTAAGCCCCAACTTCCCCTCAACTCTTTTTTTTTTTCCCGTTCTTTACTATTTTTTTGTCTATTTTCATACTTTGTGGGTGATTCTTTCTTAAAAGAGCTTCTTTGATATGTTTAGTGGCTAAGGTAAGTCTCTTCTAGCTTAGGATTAGGATAAAATTAAATCCCATTTAATTTGGATGGGAGAACTTGTCAATGTTTGCCTAGTTGAAATAGACTATGGAGTAGACATTTAAATGTTGGGATTTGGGCCTAAAGCCTCATAGTTTACTAGTTATTTAAGTTTAATTATTAAATTTTCCATTACAGAAAAAGCTAAGATTATTAGATGTAATCTTGAATAGTATAAAGTTGACATACAGGTAAATCATGTTCAAAGAATAACTTAAAGAGTGAATGGTCTATGGATAAGGTTGGGGGTCTTATCTTGCTAACGCTAAGTCCTAGTTTATTGTATTTGTACAGTCCCACTAGCTTTAGGTCAAGTGGAAAATTGTTGGGTTTATGCTCTGCACTTGTGGTTTGTAAATAAATAAACAATTTGTTGATTATTAAGCCTTGAGCCCTTAGCTTGTGGCAAAACTCAATCCAATAAAGAAAAATTCAAGGTTATTTTACATGAAAACTTGAACAGTATGTAGTTGACATGAAGGTGAATCATGTTCAAGTAATAACCTAAAGAATTTATAATATATGGATGATGTTGAGTGTCTTATTCTAGTAACACTATGAATACAACCCACTTGCTAAGTATTACAAACGATATGATCCAAATCATTCATGTGGAGATATGTGAGTGAAAATATCCTATGCAAAGAGTTTGTATAAAACTGGACCGCGAAAGCATTAATATCTCTTTGTAACTCCATTGAATGAAGAGATTGATATTTCAAAGGATGTAACTCGATCTTAATCTTGAATGAGTTATGGCCTCCTACTTGTGAGGGTTCATCCTTTGATTTGCATGAGTGAGAGTGACCGTGTTGTCGACTTATCAAGCCTACCATTTTGGGACTTGACCGAGTGGGGAGCTAGAAACATAATTTCATGAGATGAAATTCACTCTTTCCCAGATAGAGTAAGTAGATGAGTAGTTACTTTAAGTGCTGACTCTAGGACCTTGAACAATGGGGCTCCACATTCTCATTAGCTCAAGAGGGACTTGGTTTGTGGTTAAATAAAAAACAAATTGTTCATTAAAGGATCAGTAGTACTTGAGGATACAAAAGTAATCACAGGAGTAAAATGGGCACTTAATCTTGTTGTAATTACAAATAACTCATGAAGATTGACTTACGTGTAATGATTATATTCATAGAAACAACTTGTTCTACGGTGCATAAGAGTGCATGGGCTATAGTGGTTTGCTCCATAGTTAATGAATGTTGATTAAGATAATTAATTAAAGGGTTTAATTAATTAATCTTGAATCATTGGAGCTTATAATTTGTAGGTCAATTAGGTCTCCTTGCTCACTCACAATGGATCAACAAGGACCAAAACTTTTGAAAGAATAATTTAAAATGTTCAAATTAATTTAGGGTAATATATGTTAATTGTATATGATACAATTAATATAAAATATAACGTATATAGATACATTATTGTTTATCTATAATATGCTGTGATAAACTACTATTGATATCTATCTGTGTCATGATAGACACAGATAGTAGTCTATCGTGGTCTATAGCAAATAGACTATGATATTTTGTTATTATTTGTAAATATTTTCAACGATTTTGTCATTTAAAAATAATTTTCCTATATTATTATATAGTTAATTTTGAATATGATTCATAATTAAACTATACAAAATATGAGAGTAATAAATTAATATGAATGAGATTCATATTGAAACTATAGGTTATGAGAGAAATATATATTTGAGTATAATTCAAATATTTATTTAATTAAATATAAAGATATTTAATTTAATTTAATTTAATTAATTATATTAATTAAGAGTGTGTTTGGAATACTTTGTCAAGTGTTTAATTTAAGAAATAAGGCATTTTGGAAGAAATACAAGTGTCCAATAACTACTCAAAATGGATTTTGAAAATCATTAGTGTCTTTATTATAAAGAGTTTTTATCAAAACGTTTAAATCAAGATGAATTTTTGAAAAACATTTACTTTTTAAGTTAATTAAAAAAAACCCTAAATATCACTTCTCTTTTATGCAGTGCAATTGGGAAATGGGAAGTTACTCTCTTATGCATTAAATTAAATCCAAAGGAGTTTGTATTTGTCAGGGAGTTAGGCATTCTACATAAAATATTTCTCTCCCTTCAAGTTCTCTCTCTCAACAATTCTATAGAAAGAAAAAGTTTCTCTCTAAAATTCTCTCTCTCATTCCCATTCATTTATCTTTCGAAGAAGGAGACTCCCGCAAGTTCAAGAAAGTCCTTTTGGAGGCATTAGAAAAAGATGAGGAATTCAATCAATTGGAGAAGAAGAATCTTTGAAGAAAAGAATTCTTTTGTAATTTAGGTTTCTCTTTTCTGTATTTTTAATCTAAATTAAAACTACAGCAAAGGATGATCACACGCTTCAGCTGGGGATTTGATCCCTATAGAGGAAGCATAGCATATGATGTTCTTGAAATTAAAGTTTTGGAAGAATGTTTGTATCTAGTTGAAATTTTGGAAAAATGTTTGTATCTTCACGAGACTTATATCTTCAAGGAGTATTCAGCTTCAGGAATACTCCTTCAGGAGTTAGGAAGTCTTCTGATAGTAAAGAGAATTCTCTGTAGGTTCTTTAGAGTGTAGAATTTCTAAACCCTTCAAATGAAAGAGAACTCCTCTATTTACAGAGTTCTAAGGTGTGTTTGAACATGGTTGGTCATGGACCTGGTCCTTGGGCCCAACTAATTAGATTTGGGTCTTAATTGGCATTTGGGTCAAATTAACCTATTTTGGGGCCAATGGACTTTTGCCCAAATATTAAAATCAAATCAAACCAAATTATTTTATTTGATCCAACGATCAAGATGAAAACATGTGGCATCATTGGGATTTGCCAACTTATGTCTTCAATTTCAATTTGAAATATGTGTCAACTTTTAATTAGTCCCAAATTTGATGATTTGTAATTTCGTCATTAATTTGAGAAATTACGTGACAATTTGTGATTGGTCCAAAATTTATCATTCAAATAGGATTAAAGGGTGTACCACATATAAAGTAACAACAAATCTCTTGCAATTTAAGACTAAGCAAAAGTTTAATTATATTTTTCATTTAAAGATGTCCAACTAATACTTGGCCTTGAAAGCCCAATACGGAAAATTTGGACTAGAAGATTTTGGTCATGATTCGAGGTCTACTAATCACTTTCATGACCTCCTAAGATTAGTTCCCAGTAACATTTGGTCTACATGAGATCTTAAAGTTTCTTAAAGATGTTGCGTTCGAGGGAGAAGATAGAATGAGGATTGTCATCTTTAGGAAAAGAGAAGTTGAATTATTTTCCCTGTGCGATAATATTATTAAAAGGTTTCATCGTTTAAATTAAACGATCCCAATGTCGTTTAAAATGTTTCAAACTTTATACAAAAGGTTTTTCCATACCAGCTTCTTCTACCTATACTGTAGTGGAAGCACCTAAGAGATGAATAAATACATTTATAAAGAATTTAGTTTGACTTTTCAAAGTAAAAGAAAAATGATTCAGTTTCTCTCCTAAAGTCAAGCAGAGACTTGCCTCTTAGAAAATAAGTCTTAGAAAATAAAAATTAATTTCATAAAGAATTTTAGGAAAACTAATAGAGATGACAATATTTTGTATCTTGTTATATCGTCTCTTAAATGTAACATTAGGAGATATAAGGCTATTAATTCAAGAAATCCTTTAAGTTGATAATACACATTATTATTATTTTTTCAATTTTACAGTTATGTAAGATGGATTATGAAGATTAGTTTTGGGATATTGTCAAAAATAGAAAAACTGTTGAAAATAATTACAAATATAATCAAATTTAACTTTCTATCTGTAATTTAGTAGAAACATAGTATTCAAACATTTATATTGATTTGTGATCTCAATTAGGAAGTTTAATATGTAACTTCATAAGATTAATTGTTACATACAATCTTCAGGTAAATAAGGGTGATAATCATAAATTACCAAATTAATGGGAGTAAATTTATTTTCTTAAGTGTAATATGTCTATGATTTAGTAAGGATATGCTATAAGATGAAAACCTTATAGGGACATTCCTTTTATATTTGTGAAATGATATTGTCATATCAATCTCATGTAACACTGAGATTTCACAAAAGGGTTATGTTAGAGAGACTTTCAAGATTAGAGTGTAAAATTTATACACTTCATAATATTTAAAGCATTATTAAAGGAGATAAACTCTGTCTTAATAAAGGTCCCTTGACAAAAGAAATGAAAAATGTTATGTTTAGAGTCTAGATGCGTTTGCATTAGTATTCAATGTCAAGAACAAAAGACAATCATATTTTGATAACTCTTAATTGGATCTGAAGAAGTTTAAGGTACTCAACAAATGATACATGCTCGCCATCAAAATCAAGTAAACTATAGATCATAGGACAATTTGATTTTTGATGATATGAGTTGTGGACAAGATCTACCTATATGGCTATGTTCATTGATCATTTAAAAGGTCAACTATTAGTAAGGACCCATTTGAATGTTTTTTACAATTGAAATGGGTGATCATAACATTTATATGGCAACAAGCAAGGTTGCTTGACAAGAGTTTGTTTTCAAATAAATTGAACAACAAAGCTTTTGTAAGAGAATTTCGTTTTTTTTGCATAATAAAGAAGATGAATTTTTGTATTACTGACTTTTTTCCTAATTGTAGTTTAGCATAAGGGTAGAAAGAGTAAAGTTCGATCTCTCTCAAGAATAAAGTTGAACCAATTGGGAATAGACATGTTTAGATCACATTACATGTAATTTCTATGCTACTCTTCCACACTTAATCCATGTCCTTGTTTATTTTTGGGGTTATGATCATTGGAGGCTGAGTCACAACTATACATATGATAAAAGTGACTTTGGTTCTTCACCCATGTGTGAAATGGACCACATTGTGATTTAAGGAAAGTTTCCTTTTTTAAATAGCATTGAGTTATGCACTAAATAATAAATTGATATAATTGCTAACAAAGAAATTATTATCTAAGTGAGGCCGTTGGATTTAGTTTAATAATTAATTCATATGTGGGTAACAAATTAAACAACCATTATATTTGGGCTATTTAATGGGCATATTTTGTGATTTTAACTATGGGACCAAAACTTTTCATATAGAAATGTGACGTGCTAGGTAGAAACCAACTTATTAATACAAGATTGTGGTCTCAAAATACTATGCATTTTTAGCCTCTTTGCATGTTTGAGTTGTATAGTTGAGGAAGACCATAAACCATATCTCTTTGCATGTTACGATCTAAGTTCCATGTAATTCTAACACTTTATAGATATGAGTTTTCTTCCTTATTTAGATCTATATCTTGATTATTTTATATAGTTACTCAAGAATAATCACAAGTTGAATTTTAGGAATTCTTCAAAAAATTATGCATGTGGAGATCAAAAGTGAAAATATCACATTACAAATGAAATTATAAAATTGTACTATGATATATTAACTGATCATTGAGCAATCAATAATACCCTATGTACCTATTCTTTTTACTAATTACTTTCAACGACATTTTTTATTTAAATTTATATTACAAATTTGACCCAAATACTTTCTGTTATAATTTCAAGCTCTATCATTAAAATTTTATGATTCTGTCATAACTTGGTGAATCATCTACATCATCATCATATTAACACATAAGACGTATTTGTTTCATGGAGTTTGATATGAAAATTTGGACAAACATTTAATATCATCGTTTGTTTCGTACGATTTCACTTTTCAAAACGCCAAATACTATTATTCAAAAAATTTTAAAGGAAAATTATTATAAATAGAAAAATATCAAACTAATTTACAAATATAGAAAAAAATTACTGTCTATCAATAATAGACTGCGATAGATTTCTACCGTTTGAGTGATAGAAGTCTATCACACTCTATCGCTCAAGCAATAAAAGTCTATTACAGTCTATTGCTGATAGATAGTGCACTTTTACTACATTTATAAATAGTTTGACTCATTTTGCTATATTTGAAAATATCACAATTTTAAAACCCATTTTCTAATACCCTCGATGCAAGTTGAATTTATGTACTTGAGAGATAACAAAAAAAATATATAATCCAATTAGTTGGTAAATGTTGTGAAATTAAGGATCAAAATGACGCACAATGGAAACACAAAGACCAAAAAATTATAATATTAAAATAAATAAAATAAAATAATATAACAAAAATGAAAAATAGAACATTCTCTCCAATATTTTTGGATTTTCACCAATATGTGTGTGTCTATAAAATCCACAAATGACCACTTATTTATAGGGATTTTGGTAACTAGGATGTGGGATACTTGGATACTAAGCATAGGTTGTTGTATGACACATGGTCAACATTGAGGTAATGGAGAAGTGATATTTGGTCTTTGGACACTCAGCATGGGCATCTAATATTTTTATGTAATATTTATAATACTCTCCTTTAGATTACCATTATATAAATATGAAGTATGTCTCGCTAAAACCTTACTAGGAAAAACCTATGGGAAAAAACCTTGTGAATGAAAAGGAGTACATATTTCATATAATCTAATACTCCCAAAATAATACAATATACTTGCTCCCCCTCATGAAAACATTGCTTGAGATCTCTAAGTGGTCTCATTCCAATGTTGTGCACCAATTTTTCAAAGATTGCGGTTGGTAATCATTTTGTAAATAAGTCTATTAGGTTATCATTTGAACAAATTTGTTGTACAATGATTTCATCATTTTCTTCAGGATCATGAGTGTAAAAAAGCTTTGGTGAAATATGTTTTGTTCTATCTCTTTTAATATATCCTCTTTTGACTTAGGCTATACATGTTATGTTGTCTTTGTATGACATTGTTGGAAGAATTTTACTAGAAAACAAACCACATGATTCATGAATGTGTTGAGTCATTGATCTTAGCCATACACATTCTCAACTAGCCTAGTGAATGCAATAATTTCAACATGATTTGAGAAAGCAATTGTTATGGTTTGTTTCACTAATCGCTAAGATAGAGCAGTTCCTCCACATGTGAACAAATAACTTGTTTGAGATCTAGCTTTGTGTGGATCAAATAAATATCCAAAATCTGCATATCCAACTAGATCAAAATTCGATTTATTTGAAATCCATATTGATCGTTTCTCAGAGATGACGTAGTATATGCTTAATTTCAGTCTAGTGTCTTTTGGTTGAATAACTATATTTACCTAATAAATTTACTAAAAATGAAATATTTGATCTTATATTATTAGCAAGATACATAAGTGCACCAATTGCACTGAGATGTGATATTTTAGGACCAATAAGTTCTCCATGATCACCTAAAGATCAAAATATATCTTTCTTTACATCTAGTGAACAAACTTACATTGAAATGTCTAATGGATGTGCTTTGTCCATATAAAACCTTTTCAAAAAAATTTCCTGTATAAGTTGACTGATGAACAAATATCTCATATGTTAAATGCTCAATTTGCAAGCTAAGGCAAAATTTTATTTTTCTAGATTTTTCCTCACAATTTTTTTTTTAAGATACTTTACTACCTTTGAAAGCTCTCCAGGAGTTTCAAATATATTTAAGTCATCAACATATACAGTTATAATAGCAAATCCTGACTGTGATTTCTTTATAAAAACACATGAACGTATTAGATTATTTTGATATCCTTCTTTCAACAAATATCCACTTAGGCAATTGTACCACATCCGTATTGATTGTCTCAATCCATATAATGATCTCTGTAACTTTATTGAATACAATTCCTAGAAATTTGATTTATGTGTTTCGGGTATCTTAAATCCTTCTGGAATTCTTATATAAATATCATTATCAAGAGATTCATATAAATATATTGTAACTACATTCATAAGATGCATGTCCAGATTTTCATATACAGTCAGACCAATTAAATATGTTAGTGTAATTGTATCCACCACTGGAGAATATGTCTCCTCATAATCAATACTTGGTCTTTGTGAAAAAAACTTGTACAACTAGTCTTGTTTTATATATTGTGACCTTATTATTTTCATTTTTTCTCACAAATACCCATTTGTATCCCACAGGTTTCATACCTTCTGGTGTTCGGACTACTAGTCCAAAAACTTGACATTTTGAAAGTGAATTTAATTATGCCATGATTGCTGACATTTTCAAACCATATATTTCAAGACCAATAAGTTCTCCATTATCACCTCAAGATCGAAATATATCTTTGTTTACATCTAGTGAACGAACTTACATTGTAATGTTTAATGGATGTGCTTTGTCCATATAGAACATTTTCAAAAATTTCCTTGCTCAATTGCCTGATTCGTTTTAGGGACATGCAATAGAGACTACTATATATATTTTGAACAATGTTCCTTCTAAAAGTATTTTAGAAACACTATATGAATTATGGAGAGAGCGTAAAGATAGTTTACGTCACTTCAAAATTTAAGGATGCTCAATACATGTGCTGGTGTAAGATCTTAAGAAGTTAATTAGAACATCTTTCAAAATTATGCCTATTTGTAGGATATCTCAAAGAAACAAAAGGTGGTTTATTTTATGATCCTCAAGAAAATAGAGTGCTTGTATTGACAAACGCTACTTTCTTAGAAGAAGACCAGATTAGAGATCATTAACCTCGCAAAAAACTAGTATTAAGTGAAATTTCCAAAGAATCTACAGATAAGTCAACAATAGTTGTTAATTAAGCTGGTCCTTCTTCAAGAGTTGTCGGTAGATCACATCCTTCTCAAGAGTTGAGAGTGCCTCGACGTAGTGGGAGGATTATCCATAAACCCGACCGTTACATGAGTTTAACAGAAACTCAAGTCATCATACTTGATGATGACGTCGAGGATCCATTGACCTATGAACAGACAATGAATGATGTTGATAGAGACTAGTGGCTTAAAGTCATGGACCTCAAAATGGAGCCTATATACTTAAATTCAGTCTCGAAACTTGTAGGTCAACCAAGTGCGATAGAATCTATTGGTTGTAAATGAATCTACAAGAGAAAACGAGACCAAGCTGGTAAGGTACAGACCTATAAGGCTCGACTAGTGGCAAAGGGTTTTACCCAGATAGAGGGAGTGGACTATGAAGAAACCTTCTCTTCTGTTGCCATGTTAAAATCAATTAGGATACTCTTGTTCATTGCTACATATTATGATTATGAAATATGGCAAATGGATGTCAAGACAACTTTTCTGAATGGCTATCTTGAAGAGAGTATTTATATGGTTCAACCAGAAGAGTACATAGAACAGGGTCTATAGTAAAAGGCCTGCAAGCTTAAACGATCCATTTATGGGTTAAAACAAGCTTCTCAGTCTTGGAACATAAGGTTTGATGATCAAATCTTATGGCTTTGAACAAAATGTTGATGAACCTTGCGTTTACAAAAAGATCATCAACACAACTGTAGCATTTTTGGTATTATATGTTGATGATATTCTTCTCATTTGGAATGAGTAGGATTTTTTACTGACATTAAACAATGGTTAGCAACCCAATTCCAAATGAAAGATTTGGGAGAGACTCAGTATGTTCTTGGAATCCAAATAGTTCAGAATCACAAGAACAAAACGTTAACTATGTCTCAAACATCATATATTGACAAAGTTTTTGAACTTCAAGTTCACATTGATCTGTACAGGGATCTAAATGAGACAATAACAATGCGTTTTATGTAATTCCTTTTCCAACTTCTTAATTCCTCCCCCTTAATGTTGAAAAGTTTGTCTCATTAAAATGATAATCAACAAATCGTGCAGTAGATACATCACTCATTAGGGGTCAAGATATTTAATAATTGATGGGGAATCAAATCTAACATATAATCCTAACCTCTTTTGAGGACCCATGTTAGTACATTGTGGTGAAGAAATTGGAACATATATTGCACATCCAAAAATTCTCAAATGGGAGATATTTGGTTCATAGTCATAAGCTAGTTGTAATGACGAAAGCTACTGGCCTAATGCGTATAAGTAACGTTGCATGCAAAATAGCATAACCCTATAGAGATATAGAAAGCTTCGCTCTCATAAGAAACTGGCCAGTAATTAATTACAAACGTTTTATAAATGATTTTGCTAAACTATTTTGTGTATGAACATGAGCTACAGGATGTTCAACACTTATCCCAATTGACATACAATAATTGTCAAAAACTCCGGATGTAAATTCACTAGCATTATCGAGACGAATAGTTTAATTTTTAATTATACTATAAAGTTTAATTTCTAATTAACTTTACAATATAAATTTATTTTGAATTTGATTCAAAATTTTAATTTATAAGAGAATTAAATATTTGAAGGAGTTCAAATATTAAATTTAATATGAATTGAATTCATATTAAAACTATAGGTTAAAACCAATGCACATTAAAATTATAAGTTGTGAGAGAAATAATTGAATGTGATTCAATTATAGGGTTAAGTAAATATGATGTTTAATTTGATGATTAGTTAATTGGTGAATTAATTAATTAACTAATTTAATTTGATTTAATTAAATTGATTGAATTAAAACTATAGATTATGTGAGGGATATTTATTTAAATATGATTTAAATAAATTAATCAATTAAATTGGATTTGATTGATTTTAAAATTAAAAAATAATAACTGATACTTCAGTTATGATACGTGGTATGAGAGGCCATAATAATTCTCTATATATAATCCACAACTAACAGAAGCAAAGAGGTGAATTTTGGCTTTCTCCTCCTTTTTGTGTGATACAGAGGAAATAGGTTTCTTAGAAAGGTTTTCTTATCTCTCCCAATCACTCTGATGGGCGGAATTTGTCGCCCAATTCTATGTCAAATAAATTTACCGAACTTTAGCAACAGTAGTAGTGACAAGTCAGGTCGAATACAGAGAGCCCTTGAATTTCACAGTTAGACAATTTTCAATTCAAGTAACCGGAAAAGAGGGGGTGGGGGGTTCTTGTGAGAAGGATGGTTGCAAGAAGAATTAAATTGCATAAAGTAAAATGTAGAAATTAAAAATGGAGTAAAGTTCAATTGGAGAAACCTCTAGCTGGGTTTAACGGGATTTTTTTTTGTTCATTGTTCTTATTCATTGGTTTGTCATTACTAAATTCGTTATACTTGGTACCTTATCAATTTAATTGGAAAGGCCAAAAATTAAATTGTCCTAATCGACAAATTAGAATTAAAACAAACCGATGAAAGATACGCAAATCCAATTGCATTAAGTTTAAGGGAAAATTAGGTGAAACATTCAACTGGAAAGGCCTAGATTAAATGTCTTATTGATTTAATCCTAGGTTGATTAGAACAATGCTCGTCAACAAATTAGATTTGCAAGCTAACCTAACATATTGCTTCAATGATCGGCATACAACCAAGTGTCACGAGTTGTAATTCAATTAAAAGCAACAATCAAAATGTACATCAGCATAACAATTTGATCATAACCATGTTAGTTTTAGAATTACACCATACATACAATGAATTCAGTTTGAAACCTCACGAGAACATCAATTACAAAGAGAAATTCCTAATACCCAAGCTAAAAAAATGTACCTTAGCCCATAATCAACATACCGATTATTGGGCTCGAGTTTCGATGCAAAGAAAGATGAAAAGAAGAGAAAAGACTAAGAGAATTTGGGTGTTGGGCAGCTGAAGAGCCAAAAAGTGACCTAAAAATCGAAGAGAAACTATTTAAAAATAGTTGGAGCGTTGTGGTGTTGTCACCCGATTGTGCACGATGTCTTTCTGGAGTGTCGTTGCGTTTGCTGTGTTTCACCAGCAGAAGCTATCGAGAAAAAGCGCTACAGCGCCATGACTTCAGGGGCATTTTGGTCATTTTGGAGTTCTCTTTCCCGATTGATGCCAAGGAACTCCATTTTGGTCCATTTTAGCTCAAATTTATTGCTAATACCCCATTCTACCTGTTAAGTGCTTAAAACCTACAAAATAACATAATTGACACATTAAATAGCACGACGATCTCGAGTTAAGTAGAGGAAAATAACACATTTTAGGTGTTATCACACTCGCAGTAGAATTTCACTAAAATAAATTAGGATCCCACCATCTTGTCTCATCTTTCTCAAAAAAGATTACTAATGAATCCAAGTGGTGGTATTCCCGCGCAATTTGTAGAGAATGTGTAGTGACGAAATTTTTCCAAAGGAGTTGGTGAAAATCCACCTGAGTCACAACGAAGGTATGATCTTTTCTTTCCTATAATTTTATTTTAGATTTAGAATCTTTAACTTTTCATAGCATGCTTAGCCTATGTTTCTAGTAGAATGTCTTTGTAACATAATTATTATTTACCAAGTGTATTAGTTTTTTTTATCTAAATTAAAATACAGTGTTTGGTTCTCTGAAAATCTTACGTTGCATAGGGATTTCAACCCTACAATTTCTTCATCTACTACGGTCATGACCTTGACCACGACCACTATTATTAAATTCACAACATTCACTTCAAGGAATGGTGTTGTTCTAGTTGGTCAAGATTCATGTTTTTTCATCCACAATTATTAAAATTCACAACATTCACTTTAGGGAATGTTATTGCTCTAATTGGCTAAGACTCATGATGATTTTTTTTAATCAATAACTTGTTATTTCCTTTAGCCACGAGAAGATATTAGATGAGTTTAAAATACTTTTTAAAATATATCTCTCGATATCGCTAGTGTAGGAGCATATTTGAGATACAAAATGTAGAAAATATTTCTCTAACATATTGATTTAAGATCTTGGAGCTTTAGGTGGGTGGAATGTCCTAAAACTCGTAGTTTGTAAACAGTAATCTAAATTTGATAATCAATAAAGTTGTTGATGTTTACTTAATAAAGTTGTTGAATTAATAACCCTAAATCAAATAAACTAAAGAACCCCTGGCTATAGTATGATTGGACTTTATGTGGAGACATAAAAGTGGATCAAGTTTGAGTAAATAGCCAAAATGATCTATAGTATATGAATAAGATTGGGTACCTTATTCTGGAAACACTATTGGATGCGACCTACTTTGTATTTGATACAAATGATGTGATCCTAAACCATTAATGTGGGACATTCAAGTAGGGACGTCCTGTGCAATGAGTTTGCATAAGACTGGACTATGAAATAATCACTTTTATTTTATAAAACCTTTTACTGTTAAAACTGATTATTTGAACCTGATGACCTAGGTAACTTGATCTTAATCCTGAGCTAGATATAAACTCTTGTTTATTTGGGATTATCCTTAAACCTGCATAAGTGAGAGTAGCCCAACTTCGTTGCTCAAGAAGCCTCCCGTTTCAGGGGTAAGATTGGGTAGATAGCTGGGGACATAGGATGCAAGATGGAATTTACTCCTACCCGTTTTAGGGCTAATAGATAGGTTGTTTCCTTAAGTGCTAACTACATGTCTTAAATAAAGGGCTCCACCCGAAAGGGATTTGGTTTAATGGTTGAACCATAAACCAATTTGTTCATTAGAGGATCAATGGAACTTAAAGAACAAAAAATATTCACAGGGGTAAAACGATAATTTGACCTAGCTATGATTACGGACAACCTGTAAATGATCAACTTACTAATCATGGTTATATCAAGTGGACAGAAATATATCTATAGCGAGGAGAGTGCAGCTACTAGGCTTTAGTGCAGTGTCCCGGTAGTTAATGAATGTTGATTAACTAGGTTAAAGAGTTTGACCGGTTAATCTCGTATCATTGGAGCTCATGATCTATAGGTTCATTAGGTCCCCTTGCTAGCTCATATTGGACCAAATCTTAGAAAAGTGTGATGAATGAATTTGAATCGTTCAAATTCAATTTAGAAAATAAAGCGTTAAAAGAGTTTAACGATTTATTGTTTAATCTTGAATTGAACAATAAAGAGAGATAAAAAAATATTTAAATATGATTTAAATATTATGTATATGAATAGGGATTCATATCAGGAATAGTCAAATTGTGATTTATATAATTTAATATATGATATTAAATTTTATAAATAATTCATTAAATATGTAATTAATTATTTGAATTAATTAGATAAAAATTAATTAAAAAATTGGAAATTTTGACTTTTGAAGTCAAAAGGTCAAATGTTGACCAAGTTAGTGCATGCTTGGTGTGTGCTTTCCAATTTGACACTAATCATACTCAAATTAGGTGTCAACTTGAAATCAATATTCATTTTTGCATGCCAGGTGTGTTCTTAATTTGACACTAATCACTCTTATATAAGGTGTCAATTTGAAATGATAACTAATTTTGCATGCTAATCCTTTAAAAGAGAAATTGTGAATGAAATTCATAATGAATGGATGGAAAATGGATGATGTTTGTTTTTGTTGAAATTAAGCACTAAAACTAAAAGCCTCCCAATCTCTCTCAATTCACAAAATTTTCCCCAATTCATCACTAATTTAATCCCACAATCAAGTTTTAAGACCAGAGAATACAAAGAAAGATGCTTGTGATGGTCTAGTCTTGTTCGTGATCAATTGAAAGGTTAATTCACAAGATTTTGGTGCTACAAAGGTTGTATTTCAAACCCTATGTTTTATAGCATAAAAATAGCATATTTTTCTTTCAAATTAAAGCAAATTAAAGTGTTTATGATCCAATTACTTCCGCTGCACATGTTTTATATTCCTACACTTCAAATGCATCCATTCATAACAATCTTTTAGGAAAAATAATTGTGGCATCAAACACCGATAACCAATAATTATTACCATTAATATCAAATGCTACAAATTCTAATCTTGTAACATTTTTCAAGGTAAACTATTACACAATATTGTATTTATATTATAAATTTAATATATATTAAATATGTAAAAAAAAACATTTGATTTATTAATTATAACGAAAAGGGAAAAACCAACATACCTTTAGAACATACCTTTAGAACATACCTTTAGTAGAGAAAACGAAACTAATAGTGTGTTATGAAATTGAGACTCAAAACAATGCATAATAAGAACACAAATACTAAGAAATTATAATATTAAAATAAAGTAACAAAAATGAAAAATAGGAAATTTTCTCCAAATACTCTCCAATATGTTTGGACTTCTCACCAACATGTGTGTGTCCAAATGACCACTCATTTATATTATTTTGGCAACTAGGATGTGACACACTTGGACAGTACACATAGGTTGTTGTATGACATGTGATCAACACATGGGATAATGAAGAAGTGAGAGTTGGTTTTTGGACACTAAACATGGACATCTAATATTTGTATATAATATTTCTAATAGTAAATTAATATCTTTTAATCACTATAATTAAATTTAATTTCTTATTAAATGTAAATATATTATTTTAGATTTCACAAGTTTCAATAAATACATCTACAATTAATAACTTAAATATTTTATATCCGTGTTTGGATATATAAACATCAATTATTTAATTTTGGTTCTTCTGTATAAAATTGGTAAATGAAACACATTTGATTTTTAAACATGAGTTATTACGCATTTAAATTCTATATATTTAATACTCATAGCCATAAAACAAAATCTACAATCCAGGTGAGCCGATACTGTAATACAACTTTCAATAGAGAAAAGGTTTATTTCTTTTAGGGCTTTACAATAGAAGAAACTGAAAATTCAAACTTATGACTCTATAGGAGAGTTGAGTAAAGAACTTGGACAAATGAGCTTTAAGCTCATATCAGCCACTTAGAGGTTGAGGTGAACACAAAATAATAAAATAACACAGCATAGTGATTACATGGAAGAAAAAAACAAAAGGCTTCTGATTTGAAGTGAAAATGGATTTAGCAAGGTGTAAACTGTAAAAGGTTAAACAGATGAAGACAGTCTCAGGCTAAGAAATTGAGGCCTATGAATGAAGCTCAACCTCCTCTCCCTCTTCTCTATCAATTTTACAAAGTTGCGAACGATCAACATTCCCTCATTCGTTATAATACTTTCGGGGTGAACCTGAACTCCCTTCAACATAATTCAAACAACCAAATTTCAAAGATTTACCAAATCACCATATACAAGTTCATATCTTGTTTGCACTCAACAACCAAAATATAGATTCTATTTACTAGTATTCTGTCATCGTATTTGTCAATAATGTTAATTTTTTTTCTTGTTTTCTTAAGAGTTAAATACAACTATGCAAACCTTAGAACATATGTATTATTCTGTTCAAGTAAGGTTGTTTTCTTTTCTTGTTTTTTAATTCTTTTAACAAAGGAAACCAAAACGTTTGGTGATTATTTGTCAATGTGTTCTAGAAAAAAGAAAATAGAAATGTGTTTGTTAACCACTTCTCATTTTTTAATCTTTAAAAGTGTAAATTAAAGGAAAAGGCATGGTGAAAAACATAATTCAAAATAAAATATTTAGAAACCTTGTGTCGTTTTAACTTTGTTCCACATTTAATGCTTTTCTAATAATTACTTTCTTTTTACATTTTTTTTTTTTTTTTTTGAGCTAAGCAATACTTTTTACACTTAAAAAAGTAGCTTGAAGCTTCAATAAATAAGCAACTTTGATTGTTGATGAACAGAGGGAAACAAATCTTACCTGTAAATGTCTATATTTCTTGTGACGAGCGGCCATTATCAATCCATCTTTAGTCCATGCTGTTACTTCCAGTTCATCAGAGGAAAGGTTTCCTTGTCAATGACCAGGCTATGATATCGACCTGCAGTGAAAGGACTGATATATTTACAAACAAAACACCATCAGTAGGCCGACATACTTCATAAACTGATAAATGTGCAAAATACAAAACCAATAATATTAAGAACATACTTTGATAGCCCAGGTAAGAGCCCTTCTTCACCCTTCTCATCATAGTAAACAGGAGAACTTTTACCATGCACAACACCATAAGGGGAATGCACAATTTTCCCTGAGATATCACAAGGTTCATAATGTTAGAGCCATATCATGAAGCAGAAAATAATGTCACCTCTCATTTTACACTCTCAAAATTAAATAGTTTGGCTCATGCAAAAACAATAGAGGGAACTAAAATTATTTCAAAAGTAAACATGGTAACCACAAAGTCAGATGGAAAAAGTTTGCAAACTAGGATTTAACCTCCAAAAGCCTCTCCAATGCACTGCAAACCCATGCCAGACACCAAATAGAGGAATATAGGTCCAAGTTCCAAAACAGTTTGCAATGAGATCCCAGAATCTTGAGGCGCGCCTGCAGAAGAGAACATTATTGAAGCAATGACAGTCTCAGACCATATTATTGACAATTTTCAATGTGCATTGACAGATAAAGAGAGAGAATCTTAACCTGGCCCAGGGGATATTAGAATTCCTCGTGGGTTTTTCCTATAAGAATAACATGAAGTTCAAAACCTTATAAATCATACAGCGCAGATCAGTACACATGATGTCTTTGAAAAAGTCCCCCAAATTGAATGATGTAAAAAGCATGCATAGGACAATGATACCTTTATAACTCATCTACGGTCAAATCATCATTTCGATAGACCTCAAAATGACATCCCAACTCTCCCACATACTGCAAATTAGGGTTAAAGTATACAAAATGTTAAACTACAGTTTTTTGTTCCCTAAAAATTATTCATTTTGATAGATTGTTGTTTATAAGAAACCATACTCTTATTATTTTTTAATAAGAAACCATAAACTTTCATTATTGAAAGACTAGCAAAAGCAGATGATAAATGAATCAACCTAAAAAATTATGCTTTTGCTCCCTAGATATTTTATCTTGTGAATTTGAGAAGTAGGCCTAAAAGGGCAGGTTTTTTTTTTTTTTATATGCCCTTGTATTCTTTCATTTTCTTTCTCAATGAAGGTCATTTTTATTTAAAAAGAAAAAAGATGTAGTTGTGCGCTTCTGTTTGTTGATCCTCCACTCAATCCTTTTGGGACCGAACTACAAAAGGAGATTAGCCTCTGGGTTGCACCAAAAAGCATTGCAAGGTACGCCATAGGGACAATTGTCAATGTTACAATTCCAAATTTCTACCACCAAGTCCACAACAAACTTTTAATGGTTCTTTCCACCATCTTGGGGCAGAGGAAATCGAGACAAGTAGGTTAAAAGGCTAGAGAGAACTAATTGAACAAGAATTAATCTAACTCCTTTAAAGATGTAGTTGCACTCAAAAATCTTTTTGCAACCGAAAACCAAAAGGAGATAGCCTATGAGTTACCCTTAACGCATTCCAAGGAAGACAGTAAGGAGTATAGCAATTTTACAATTCCAAATTTCTGCGGTCAATATATTCGAGTCACTTAGATTAACACAACAGTAATAGATTTGGAGAGAGTTATATTGATACTTGAACAAGCTTCAAAGACTTCGGTAAAGTTGAAAGTTTTTCTTAACTAACCAGTTTCAAAGGTAAAGAATAAGGTGTTATCTGCAATTGCTGATGAGATATTTTGAGATTATTGTTGTTATCCATAAAAACCTTCAACTAGACAATCATCCAATGCTTCCTCCAGTCTATGACTAAGATAAACGGCAACAACAACAAGAGAAAGTGAGAGGGGTCTATTTGGTGACTGAAGAATCCCTTGTTTGCCACTGATTCTACCTTTCGATGTTTGATTAATAGCGCCAAAATAAGAGACATTGGAACAACCTAGACTGCAACTTCTACAATTTAGACAACCTTTCAACGTAAGAGTATTATTGAATAATGCATCTAAGCATGCTTTACAAAACACTGGACTAGTGTTAACAAAACAAATAGAACTAGTACATGGTATCATTTTCTCTAATAAATTAATTTAAAAATCTAGATACAAATAACATTACAATGAAGATTTAAGAAGTACCCAATGGATAAAGACTTGGCAAACCCACTTTTAGTCTTACCACTTCAACATATGAACTATCATCAATAAAGATAGGGTCTTAAGAAAAAAATTAAAAACAAGAGAAAGAAAAACAGTAACCCTTCATCAATTAATTTGATACTTCTAAATTTAAATGCACATACTTTTTCTACATAAAAATTAAAAATATTGTACAGAGTTTTCATCAATTTCTAAAATAATAAGAAAGAATTAATCTTCCACATTACAATATTTAATAAGAGACCATAATTTACTGCCAACATGAACCTAGCTCAATAGTTTAGACATTAGACATCACTACTTTATCCAAGAGGTTGCAGGTTCGAACTCCCCAACCCATGGTTAAAAGCATCACTACTTCCTTCAAGAGGTCAAAGATTCAAATCTCTCACCCCACATGTAATGTAATATTCTCCCAAAAAAGATAAGACTATTGTAGCTATAGGAAATACTTATTCAAAATGAACCATTTTAGAACACAAAAAGATTACTTTAGGTTAACCAATTAATGTTTTATCCAACATATTCATTGTCGATAACTTTTTTTAATTTATCTATTGGGATAAAAAACACTTTATGAATTAAATGAAATGGTATAAAAGATAAACCTCGTTCAAAGAGATTACAAAAGATTTCTCTAATTTGATAGTAGAGATTTCAAGTTGTAGTTTTCAAAGGAACCAAATTTTTACCCCAAAAGAAAGTATAGAATAAACAAGTTAAGTGATGGATGTTTTATCCAACATATTCGCTGTTAAGAAGGATTTAGGAACTTGGTATAGAGAGGAACACAAGTTCAACATATTCATTGACGACCGATTATTGACTACTGTGTGCGCGCACACACACATCTTGCATAAGCAAAAATAAGAATAAGTATTAGCCATATTTTGTACTCTAAAAAAAAAAAAATCGAGTAATAACCTTACAAAGATTGTAGGTGAAGCTATCATAGTTGTCAATGACAATTATTGGATTCTGGGTCTTCTTGTTCAAACTTGAAGTCCGACTGAAATCGACACATTCAAGACAAATTTTTTTGGATTCTTGGCATCCAAGGGAATATCTGCAAAAAAGAAGTAAAGCAATAAAAACATATGCATTACAGTCAGAGACAACAACACGGGAGAAAAATGAAAAAAATAATACCTGATGGCGCAAATAGGCTAGTTCTACAGGTGACCTTTGATGTTCTACAGAACAACAAACTTTTGGGCAAACATAAAGATGCAGAAGATTGTGTAATAGCAACCATATCGCACAAGAAAATGATGGTTTCAAACAGAACTGCATTGGCAGACAACATTAAGAGAAATTGTTCAGAGTGGTTGTCCTTAAAGGATTTGGTGTAAGTTCGAAATTTGTATACCCTAATAACCATTACATTCAAGTTTGAAACAAAGTTTTTAAATTCTCACTCAAACATTGTATCCAAAATAAGGGAAATCAAAACACAAATGGAACATTTCCCTTCCTTTTTCTCTTTGGGATTAAATCTCTCCTAGGAACTCATCTTCCAAATTCAACAGTCCACTTCCAATAGTTAAAAATTCCAAAATTACCATAAATTAGCAGAGTCGGCTACAACCCTCCCAAAAAGTTCCTTGAACAACACAATGTACATGAAACATCCACGTATAGATTCCAAATTACATCTTCATTCGTTCTCTTCATGCCGATCAAATTCATAATCTAACCAAAAGCATCCACGTGTAGACTCCAGTAAACATCAAAATCGGGGAGGAATCACTAAAATTCCTTCACCAAAATCACAATGTTGTAAATATTCAATTAAGCACATGGGTGAGGACTCTGTTCAAAACCATAAATTGCATTGGTCAAACAACATACATGACCCAAATTTTCTGCAAAAACAAATATCAATGGGTGCTCTACAAAAAATCTCATTCATTTCATAAATGCATTTTTTTTCAACGATTTCTAAAAGCCCACCAATTAACTCAAGCAATAAAACGATGTAGAGTGTGGCAAGCTTGAAAGTGGGAATGAACGTGGCAAAGTAATCAACTCCAAATATTTGATTCAAGTCTTTTGCGACAAGACGGGTTCCATGTCTCTCAAGTCTCAACATCTCCATTTGGTATCAATTTGAGTTGAACTAATTTGCAACCAACAAGCTTGTAAGCCAGAGGACGATGGAATAAGAACCAACATCTGCAATTTTGTTTCCACAGCCATCTCACACTCATGAGAAGACAAGGCCTCAAACAAGGCATTGCCCCTTAACCATTTTTAGTCAAGCCACATCAATGACTTAGCAACATAATAGCTCTTCCCCAAGTATCTCAATAGTTGCTTCCATAGACTCATCACATTGAACCTCAACCATTTTTATCTAAGGTCTCAATACTCCTCTACTTCAAACTCGAGGCACAACGATATTCACCTTGACCCTTTTTTTCACTAATTATACTCAAAGTCTCTGAAGAATGCACAATCCTGTAGCAAGCTGTCTAGACCATGCACTTATCCCAATAACCACATGGACATGCTCTCAACATAAACACCATGCCCAATGTCACATACTTAATCATCACAAAAAAAGAAAAACGTCACTGGATATGCTTTAATCACATAATCAATTTGTGGCATTCGATTCAATTATTTTTATCAAGCAAATCACACAAGACACATAAACATATAACAAACAGTAAACAAACTCAACAGTAAACATCACTGGACGAAGGAAGAAGAACGTCGTCGAATAGGTCACCGTCGAGAAAGACCCTCGCTGTTTCTGGACAAGATCCGCAGAAAAAGTCGATGCCACTCGTAATTGCAGGCCCGAATCAAGTTGTTGTCCCGCCGTCTTGTTTGTGGGTGAGTCGCCCTTGCGCAACGATTCTGACTTAGGTGTTTGTGGGCGCTGCTGAACACCAGCTGGAGGTTCGCGTGGTCACCGCCTACCGCCGCCTATTCTACGGCTGTCTGTGGTTGTCGGCGGTGGAAACGCTACCAGAGCTGGGTGTTTGGCAGTTGAACACAGGAGACAGAGAGGTGTAGAAAAAAAGATGTTCGCCGGCGGTGAAGAAGTCATTTTTCTTTCCTACTGTTTTTTATTTCGTTTAATTTCTGAAAAGGTTTATCAAGATAAACTTCGAATTCATTTTTTCCTTTGGAAACAATCAATACTTAGATGAAAAACTCAAAAATTCTAATTTACTCTTTCATAATTTAGACAAATGTATAGCAATTCAAACGCAAAAAAAAAAAAAAAAAAAAAAAAATTAAAAAAAAAAAAAAAAAAAAAAAAATTAAAAAAAAAAAAAAAAAAAAAAAAATTAAAAAAAAAAAAAAAAAAAAAAAAATTAAAAAAAAAAAAAAAAAAAAAAAAATTAAAAAAAAAAAAAAAAAAAAAAAAATTAAAAAAAAAAAAAAAAAAAAAAAAATTAAAAAAAAAAAAAAAAAAAAAAAAATTAAAAAAAAAAAAAAAAAAAAAAAAATTAAAAAAAAAAAAAAAAAAAAAAAAATTAAAAAAAAAAAAAAAAAAAAAAAAATTAAAAAAAAAAAAAAAAAAAAAAAAATTAAAAAAAAAAAAAAAAAAAAAAAAATTAAAAAAAAAAAAAAAAAAAAAAAAATTAAAAAAAAAAAAAAAAAAAAAAAAACAAAACAAAACAAAACAAAAATAAAAATAAAAAGAATTCTTCCACTATAACATATGATTTAGTATTTCACATCCACACAAAGATGATAAAATGAAAGCTTTATAAATAATCAACGATTCAATTGATTAAGATATATAACTCCGACCAAAACATTAAACGTTTTGCATAAATTTTTTTTTAACTAAATTAAAGAAGGAAGGAAAAAATACCTGGTTTTGGTTCCTTCCCCGTATAAAAGCTCTGCAGCAGTGATTGATTGGTGGATGAAGGAGAAAGCTAAATAGAATTTAAATTCATGTGGGATCTAATTCACAATGAAAATTAAAGGCCTCGTAAATCTATACTTACCTTTTCTACCCACTTTTAATTAGTGGAGAAAATTAAGCCTACTTTATGTACATTTACAATTATACCCTCATATTTGAAATTATACTAATTAAGCTTTTATTGGATAGCCATTTAGTTTTAGTTTTTGGTTTTTTAATTCATTCAGTATGGTTTTTATCTTTTTTAAGTAAACATTTTAATTTTTAATCAAATTCTAAAATTGAACATAAGTTTTTTTAAAATTTCCTATTTTTTTAGTTTTCAAAACTTAATTTTGATTTTGAAAATACTTCTAACAACTAAAAAGTAGATAACAAAACAAAGAAACTAGTAAGTGGAAGTAGTATTTATAAACTTCATTTTCAAAAGTAAAAAAAAAAAAAAAAGTCAAATGACTATCAAATGGGACCTAAGATACTCTTTAGAACATTAAAAAAATGTTAAATTATAAATTTAGTTAATGAACTATGAACTTTACGGTTTGTATGCAAAAGATATTTGAACTTTATAAGGTGTCTAATACGTTTTTAATTTTTTATGGTCTTATAGGTCTCCGAACTTTTAGGAATCTTGACTTATTCAAGTTCTTAAAAAATCAAATAATCATATAGACACAAAATTGAACAAAGACTTTTTTTGTTTTTTTTTTTTTTTTTGTGGTATCAAAATTGATCAAAGACTTATTATAAGATTGAAAATCCAAGAACATGTTGAAAGGATACATTAAACACTTTTCAAAATTCAATGATGTATTAGACATAAAATTGAGAATTTATGAACTTTTTAAACATTTTTTAGAAAAAAATAATTTAAGGAACTTTATGTTATTAGATACAAATTTAAAAATTAGGTTTCATTCAGTAACTATTTGGTTTTTTTATTTTTTATTTTTTAAAATTAAGTTTATAAACACTACTCTCACCTATAATTTTTTTATTTAGTTATTCACTTTTCACTAATATTTTTAAAATCCAAACCAAAGTTTGAAACTAAAAAACCAAGGAAAACAACTTTTTTTTAAAAAAAAAAAAAAATTAACTAAGAATTAGGAGAAAACAAATATAACTTTCAAAAACTAAAAACTAAAAACTAAATCACTGCCAAAAGGGACTTTAAATTTTTTTAAATGTTTGGAATTGTGTTTGTTTTCTCGCAATTTCTTAATTAAGATTTTTATCTTTCTTATGTAAACATTTGAATTCTCAATCAAGTTCAAAAAAACAAAAAATTTGAAAAAATAATAATTTTAGTTTTCAAAATTTGACTTGAATTTAAAAACACTCATAGAGTATAGACAACAAAAAATAGAAATGAATAGACGGTGTAGTGTTTATTGATTAAATTTATAATTTGACGGGTCTATTAATCTTATCTTCCTCTAATGGTTAAAAATGTCAATTGAGTTTAATTTTGGACTACTTTGGTAAAATAACCAATTTATGAGGGTAGTAAAAAAGGGGGGGCCGCCTGGAAATCACCGCCACTGGATTGTAACGGCAGAGACACGCATGCGGTAAATATGAAAAACGGCTCTCTTTTTTTTCTACTGTCTATACTCTATTGAAATTAGTAAAAATAAGTTTCTTTCTTCCTTTTCTTTTTCTTTTTTTTTTTTTCTTTTTCTGTTCTTCTTTTCTAAATAGAAGAATTTTGTTCCTAAAAAACAAAAGTAGAATTTTGTTTGCCAACACAATATGTTAGTGCTATTTTTTTTTTAATGGATTGCTTTTGAAATCATAACCAATTTTGTTTAATCATTATCGTTTAAAATGGTAATTTATATTTGTTCTTATTGATTTATATTCAAATTAACAATCATAGTTAATTTTTTAAAATTTAATTAGAACAAAAAAAAGATACTAGGTTAAAAATTAGGTTAAAAATTATTACAGATCTCTTGCATTTTGAATTTCAATCCATTTTAGTTCGTAAATTTTTAAGTGTCTAAATTTAGTTCTTATATTTAAAAAAAAAAATCATAAAATTAGTCTTAACTATTAGTTTTTTTGAAGTTAATTTTGATTATACGTCTCATTAAAAACAATACCATAGAAATATTTGTTTACAAAATTTATAGAGAAAATGATACTATTTTTTATTACATCAATGATTGTAAGGTTTCAGTAAAACATATATTGATACTTATGGGGGAAAATAAAGATATTAACAATTTTGTTAATATTTAAACAGTAATATTTTTCTGGAAAAAGCATAAATATAATAATATTGATAATTAAATCTTAGTAGTTATTTATTTATTATTAATATGTAATCATTAATAGGGCAAAGTACATTTTTTGTTTATAAGATTTGGAGTGGATATCTATTTAGTTCTTAAAGTTTTCAAAATGAACATTTTAGTTCCTAAAAATTTAAAATACAATTTTGATTGTTGATTGTTAGTTGAGTTAAGGAAATGTTGACTAACCATTAACATTTTGAATTATAATTTAGTAATGTAATCATTTGGCTGATTGGATGGGAATGGTGGCCATCCTTTTTTCTATTTTTCCTATTTATTTATTTATTTATTTTTTTTTTTGGCAAGCCTTATTATCTGATCATTATCATTTACAACTTATTGTCACTCCATTCTTTCGAAAAAAAGGGGCAAGGTGGGGTTTGGCAGCAATTAAGCTTGATATGAGCAAAGCCTATGATCAAGTTGAATGGGTGTTCCTCCAAAGAATCATGCTTCAATTGGGTTTTCACGATTCGCTTGATATGAGCAAAGCCTATGATCAAGTTGAATGGGTGTTCCTCCAAAGAATCATGCTTCAATTGGGTTTTCACGATTCTTTGGTGTCTCTTATTATGAACTGTGTTATAACAGTGTCCTTTTCTATTAAGCTTAATGGAAGGCCTCTTGGTCTCATTAGACCACAAAAGGGGTTGAGACAAGGAGACCCACTATCTCTCTACCTTTTCCTGTTATGTGCTGAAGACATATCCAGTATACTCTCTCGTGCTCAATAATGTAACCTGATTGCTGGTTGTCGGATTTCTAGCCACTGCCCGTTCATTTCACACTTATTGAGTGCCGACGATATTATCTTTTTCTAACAGGCTTCTTTGACAGAGGGAAGGGTGATTAAGAAGATTCTTAAGTGTTATGAAGATGCCTCTGGCCAATGCATTAATTATTCTAAATCGGCGATCCTATTTAGTCCAAATGTGGGGAGGGAGGTTAAAGGGAGTTTGAGAATGTTCTTAATATCTTTGTTGTGTCTAACTTGGGCAAGTATTTAGGTATACCATCACATTTTTCAAGAAATAAACGAAGTGCCATAAATTATATTGAGGAGAGGGTGCAGAAGGTGTTAGCTAGTTGGAAAGGAAGCTTCTTTTTATACTATGTCTTGTGTGAGACTCCTTTTGTATTCTCTGATTTCGGAAATGATCCTGCTCAATTTGAAACCCATCAACTCCCTTGCAAAAAAGACCATCCGTCGATCCAGAGAGAGCGAGACTAGCGAGAGCGAGAGCAAGACTAGCGAGACGATGCCAGAAAGAGCGAAATAATCCGATGTGACCAACTCCAGTGAGCAAGATGATACATATTCAAACAAACATACACAAGCCAAAGTAGTTCTAGTAGAAAAACAGAGACAAACTTCAACACCCCTCAAGAAATCGCCAAACAAATCACCATTTCCCTATTTCCTATTTCCCTTTCCCACTTTCCCACTTTCCCTCTTTCACTCTCTCACTCAAATCAGGAACAAAAATAGATGAAAAATAGAAAAACTAACCTCAAATTAGTGGAAACTCACAAAGAAAATTCTGGTAAACTCAAATCGAAGCAATGAAGTAAGAGAAATAGATGGAAAATAGAAAAACTGACCTCAAATCAGTGGAAACTCACAACAAGAAGTCTTTGCAGAAGAGAGGGAATAGAGAAAATAATAGTTTCAACTAGGTCAAAATAATAGGAAATGAGAGACGTGGAGGGTAATGTAAGGGCATTTTTGTCATTTCAATATATCCTTAAATTTTGGGAGATTCCTGGTTAAACACCAAAAAGCTTTTTTTTCTAAAATCTAGTTTCAAGTTTTTTCTTGAAAAGAGTTTATTTCTCTAACTGATTTTTTGAAAAGTGATTTTTTAAAAATGAATTATTTTAAAAATTAAACACTTGCACCCTTATAAATTCATTTATTTTATAGAATTATTTAACTATCAAAACTAAAAATAAAAAATAAAAAAAGAAAAAAACTTTGAAATTCTAAAATATTTAAGATAACATAGGTAATGCCAAGTATAAAATAAAAAAAGGTTAAATAAATATTTTTAGAAAAATTAACGATAAAGACACATGATGAAAAAAATTAGAAATAGAAGTAAACTAAAGATAAAAGAATTAGAAGGAAATATGAAAGATTTAATTTAGTTATGTAACAAAAATTACCTTAAAAAAATAAATGCATGCTATAAAAATATAGAGAACGGAAAGAGGAAAGGATGGAGTTGATAACCATCTAACAAATGAATAATTATAGAATTCTAACATACATAAACTCTTATATTAAAATTCATAATAACATTGATTTTAAAAGTTTTTTTTTTTAATTGTAAAAAAAAATTAAAACATATGGAAGGTAAATGCAAGCATATGAGATTGTTTTTTTTTTCAAATATATATTAATGTGTCTCAATGATATTTAAGATCAAATTAAAAATTATTACAACTTACTTTGCAATTCATTATTAAAAAAAAAATTATATAGATTTGGTTACCTATTATATAAGAGGGGCAGATCTATTACGAGGTCATGGGATACATGCTCCTCAACCAGTGATATTATATACATGTATATTTAATTTTATTAAGTTTCAAAAATATGTATTTGTAGTTTTTATATATTTATATTTTTTTCTATTTTTCCTTTAAAATTTCGATAGTTTTGATTTTTCGACATACATAGTTATATATCATATATTTTAAGAATCATTCATCACCACACGTATTTATATATTATTCTAACTTTCAATATATTTTTGAAAAATATATGTAACATTTTTAATTTTTAGTGCACTTGAAATAGGTGAGAAAAACTTATGAGGCACCTCCTCGGCACTAGCTACCAATCTCATGGTAACTATATTCATTGCTTGTACCGATCACATCGAGGGAATTACCAAACTTAAAACACAACATGGATTGAAAATCTAATTAGAAGACAATTATTTTTCTTACCTAGTCTAACTAAAAAATATCCCTATGTAGAATGTTGTATGACGGGGGATGTAAGCCCCGTACCTGTCTTTGGGATAAGGTAAGTAAGAAGAAACTATGGGACAGGTATTGAGTAAAGAAAATTGGCCGAGTTGTGTGAGAGCAAAAATGGCTAAGTGTTGGCCGTGTGATGAGTGATTATGCGTTGAGGGTATGTCTAAAGCTTGACAAGAGTTGCCGCTCGTAGACATGCTTTGAAGAAGGCAGCTCGGCGTGGAAGTAAATGTGAAGGAAGGAGGGTGCAATAGGCGTTAGTGGAAGTATGTGTTGAAGGCTACTATGTGTCAGAAGTTGGCATTGCTATGCGTTGAGATGGCCTATGCGTTGAAGGTTGGTATGCGTCGGTGCATAGAAAAGAGGCCGAGAGGGCCATGCGGTAGTCGGTTATTTGGCGTTGGGCAATCAATGGCATGGTAAGTTAAGGCTATGCGTTGCCGAAGCCATGCGCGGAAGGTTGCGTTGGCTAATTCAAGAAGGAAGATGATGGTAGAGCTGGTAAGTCGGTGATTTATATTGACATATAAGTGAGTGCATCGAATAATTAAACTCTTTTGGGACATATTTTCGAACTCAGATTGACTCCATTTTGCAGACGAGCAACGAGGAGAGGTGGAAGAAGGTGTTTATATCGAATTCAAGTAGAAACCAAATCATTTTCATGGTGACTTTGAAGCTGGAACCAGAAGCTTGATTGTCGCTGATAAATCTGGACACCAATCGATATTAAAAGGAGAGTGAGCTGAGGAAGTTGAAGCTAGGACTGAAATTTTGAGGTTAGTAAGTTGATTTAATTCTTAGCAACTTCCATGAAGGATGTTTAAGCTAAATCCGAGCAAAAATGTGTTAATTTCTAGGAGGAAGTAATCGGAGTTGAATTGCTAGACAATTCAAGGCAGTCGAAGTCATTTGGGAATAGTTCTCAAAAGAAGACGAGTCATGGTCTGAAATTTTGAGGTAAATTAGGAAACTCACTACTTTACAAGATTGTAGAAGAGGGAAAGTTTTGATTTTGGCTGTAATATGGTTTTTAGCAGGATAAAGAAAGAGTTAGAAGGGAAGGAAGGAAGCAGTGGTATCAGGTGTCGTTAAGACAGTGGTATCGCTAAGGAGTTGGAGAGTGAGCAGCTGAATGAGTGTCACTGATAACTCAAAGAGCTTTGCGTCTCACAACTCTCGCTGAAGTCTCGCTAGGTCTAGCTCCTTAAGGTAATCTCGCTAGTCTAGTTCACCTCGGTTTCGCTAGTGCAGTACCCAGTGGTGTAATTTCGCAGGTGATCTCGCTAGTGACATAGAGTGTTGTTAGTTATGAATATTTTGGAAAAAGAGAGTCTCAGTGATGGAGTGAGAATGGTATATGAATATGCATACTTAATGATTATGGAAAGGGAGTTCAAAGAAAACTTAATGTGAGAAATGTGTTTTTACAGGCCAAGAAGAGCTCAGAAAAGCATATAATCCGCTCGGGGCCTAAGACAAATCGTGAGTGACCTTCTATTTCATCCAAGGATTATTTCTAACATTATGCAAGTGAAAACTAGTATGTCATATGAACTCTTGTATGCGTATTATCTAAATGCAACCCACGGCCGAGGGACCATGTGTGAAGGCCTATGGGGATATGATATATGATACACAATGCTGAGGGACCATGGGTGAAGGCACTTGAGGAATTCATTGAGATGGATTCCAATGTCGAGGGACCTTGTGAGAAGGCATATGGAAAACCAGTACATGATGGCTCGGTGCTGAGAGACCACGAGTGAAGGCACTTGAGCAGTGGATTGATATGGAACTCAGTGCTGAGGGACAATATGAGAAAGCACTTGAGAGTTGAAATGCCGAGGGACGAAATGTGAAGGCATGTAAATATATGAATAATAGGAATTGGATTATAAGGTTAATTGCGTTAAGCTTTGCTTTGCTACCTCTTGGAAAGATATTTATGTTATATTGTTAAACGGCATGAGTGACCTAGGAATCTGTACTAATAAAATATATAGTAGTTATTATGATCAATATTAACTCAAGGATTTAATTGTAGTTGGATAACTTAGTCACTCACTGGGCTTTAGGCTCACGCTTTCTTGTTTATTGTTGTTCGTTTCAGGTAGCGAGCGTGTCCGGGACGCCTAGCCTACAAAAGATCCTCATCTGGGCTTACTCTACATTAGTTCTCTGGGATAGTTATAAATACTCAATTTAAGTATATGTTTTTGTCATACATGATCCTTGTAGTATAGTGAGAGTGGGTTTTGCCAATGTGTAGAGCAAATACCTATTATGATAAATAATGAGTTGAGAAATCTAAATTTAGAGATTATGTTTAACTTATGACAATACACTAGCATAAAGCTTTGTATAATTGATCTGGTATTGATTTATGTTTCAAGATATATGATGACGAGTGTGTGTAGGTCGTACCTACTTCTAGGTTAGGAAGGAAATCTGGGAGGGGGTGTGACCAGGGGAGTATTGCACACCCACCTAGACAAACATGGAATCACCATCAGGCCGACATGGATGGTAACTCAATTCATAAGAGATGAAATTGTCTCAAATGCCCAACCTAAAAAATTAAGCATATTAAATAGAAGAAGAAGAAAAAAAAAGTCACAATATTGATTAAATGAAAATGTTTATCTAACTTGGAAGACAATAGGGAATTCGTACAGGCTATATCTCGCGGTCTTACTGGGGTTGTCCCGGTTAATCGCATGGGTCAAAGCTCTCTTTAGGTTGTTGGTACTTGATAACTTGTAGAAATACAAGTTATTATACGCTTTCTTTTAGAATAATAGAAGACAAATTAAAGAATCATGTGGTAGTTATGAGTTAAATTCATTGATAAACCATCCATTGCGTTTTACTCCTCTGAATTGATGAAGATAAATATTTGAAGTAAATAGTATCTAAGACGCATGATGTAATGCAGGAATGCAAGTTTTATATTGGCATAACCTGATCAAGAAATGCAAAACAGTTGAGAATCAAACGCAAAACTTGAGATATCATCTAGAGATTGATTTGCTTAATCTGCGGCAAAAGTAACGTTTACAAATTTCGCCGAGAATCACGCAATCAAGCAAGAATGACACGAGGAGTTAAATTAGCCTATAATGATGCAAATCTGCCAACGTTACAATGCAACTTTTATAAAAGGGCAGATTCAAAAATTGAGAAGGGTGTTGAACTTCTTGGAAAATTCTTGAGTGACAGCAAAGTTCTTTCCAGAAGACAATCGGAGACAAACAACTCGAGAGATCAGTCTTCCTTCCGATCATTCACACATAGCAGCAACCATCACGCGGCCATTGTTGGTGGATTCAAGAGATTGAACATCCACTGACTTTTTCATGCTTTCTGCCCCTTTCTTTACTTTCTTGTGTTTTCTTGGTGTAACAAGGCATTGTAATCTTTAAGACATTTTATTCCATTCATTAATCTAAACATTTTCCACGTCTATCAGTTTTTATTTCTTATCGCTTGCTTGTTAACAACCATGAGTAGCTAAATTTCTTGAGGGTTAGGGGTTGTGTTATTGACTATTTAAGAACCAACGACTGGACTGTATCATCTTACTCAATGTGCTTGAATCTATTGCTTATTTCCATCTAGCTAATCAAGATATGTAGTAATAACAACTGCTTGAGAAAGTAAATGATTGTGAAAATCATTAAGCAAAACTAAGAAGTATTTCTAGATATCGAAATAACCTAAGAATTCAATAATACTCTCACATGCGTCATAGACATATGTGCCTGCAATTTGTCAACCGAGAGGTGCAAGTTAAGAGTTGAGAATATGAAATAGTTCACTCAGCATTTTTGAATATAGGCAATAACAAAACCCCAATCCTATTTTTCTTATTCACATTTACACCTTTGCTGATTTTTTCTGCGACGCATCATCTTTCACTTCCACCAATTTTAGTTTAGATTTTTATCGCTTTCTTACTTAAACGCATCACAACCTTTCCCATTTTCTTGTTACACATATAGCTAAAACAATTAAAGAGAATTTGAAATCTACATAAGTCCCTGCGTTGGATCTCGAACTCACCGAAAAACTTAATTTGCACTTATACTTGGGTTAAAATTAAGAAAACTTGACTGAATAGTAATGCATGTATAATAGTTTAAGGATAACAACAATTATCTTATTGAAAATGACCTCACTCCAATCATAATTGCAGAAGACTTCCCAATTGTCCACGAGCCCTAGGAGACACCAGTCAAATTTTTGTTTCTTCTTCCTCCCCATCATCTCATAGTCAATGAAGTATGCGAGTATAACCTTCACCACATCCTCACCACTCCTAAAGTCTATGGCTAGGAACTTCTTCTCCACCTCAGACTGCTTCTTATTCATTTTGTTCTCAAAGTACAAGCTTCTAAGCCTACTAGGGTTTGCAAGACTATGTACACCCCTCATCTGTCCCCAAACCCACCAATGAGATTCGTTTGTCACACCCCGCCTCGAGCCACTACTCTATAACACTGGCCCTATTTTAATGCCTACCATTAAACCTTTACCTTTCTCAAAGTAACATATGCAACTTAAGTAGACAGGAATGAAACAGTACGTTTTCCTTTCTCTTTACAGGACCGTGCAAAAGATTGGTTGGAAAGCATACCTTCGGATAGCATCACCACATGGGAGATCTTAGCTCAAACTTTCTTGAACAAGTACTTTCCACCGGCTAAATCTCAAAGACTAAGGACGAAGATTGGAACATTCCGCCAACTCGAGGATGAACAACTTTATGAGGCTTGGGAGAGGTACAAGGATCTTTTGAGAAGGTGCCCTCAACATGGTTACCCGGATTGGTTGCAAATTCAACTCTTCTACAATGGATTAGCAAGCTCAACCAAATCCATTCTAGATGCAACCGCTGGAGGCTTAATTTTTTTAAAGAATGCTCAAGAGGTCTATACCATACTAGAAGATTTGGCCACTACATCGTACAATTGGCCATGTGAACAGTCTTCTCTAATCATCCCAAAAGCCACCGGACAATATGAGATGGACGAGGTAAGTTCTCTAAAAGCTCAATTGGCTTTTCTCACTAATGCTTTATTTAAATTGTCTCAAGGAAGCCAAGCTCAAGCAAATCCACCATCAATAGCTTCCCTTGCGACCATTGTCACACCCCCTCCCAGATTATCCTACCCAACCCGAGAGGAGATGTGAAGGCAGCAAACATCACCCCTTTTGTGATCTTCACTACCCATTTGTACCTGTATAGCCTGTGAGACTATAACATACATAATTTCTTACAAAGCTAGAACCATAAAGACCTATGTTATTACAATTAAACTTTCAACAGATCCACAATATATTTGTACAATAACCCGTCTCACATCCCAACTAATATGTAACTAGGTTATATACACATACAACAACTCAAATGTGTCTATTTCCTGGTATCTCGAAGCTTAGGCAAGGTGAGCTGGAGTAGGCTAAGCACCGGGAATGTCCTCGCTACCTGGAAGGAAAAGAAAACATGGAAAGCGTAAGCTAAAAGCCCCGTGAGTGACTAATTTTGTAAAATCATCTTTGTTCAAAAATAGGCATGATACAGTCATTATAACACAATATACGTAAAACATGATTCAAATCATCATTTTTATAAAATCATAATTTCCAACAACGTAATCAAATCACATACGTTCATGCCAGAATGGTCGTACACAAAATCAGTTCGTTCTTAAAAATTTTCCTTAGTTGAGGCGGAGCAAGACTCAATGCACCCAACGTTGAAAACCATGGCTCGATGTGGAGCAAGACTCAACACACCAGCATCATCGAAATAGTGGCTCGATGCGGAGCAAAACTCAACGCACCAGCAATACAACCTTATGTGCACATAGGAATATCGCGGATTGCCCAAGTACCTTTTACATGTTCTTCAGTACAGGGTCCTGGGGAAACTCACATGCCTTTTCACGTCCTTCAGCATTAAGCCTCCTCTAAAACATTTTAGAAGCCAGTATTTTACATAAATAGTTCACATGAAAATCTTTAATGAAAAATCAGATATTTTACGATAAACAACATTTCACAACATGCCTTTCAACATCTTTTAGAAAACAGATAAAACATGCCTTGTGAACAATATAATCAAACATCATGCTTTTCAAGAAAACAATTCATCTCAAAGCCATATCTCATAAGAATACCGAATTGAACATTTTCAATAAAATCGTTTTCAAAGAAAGAAAAATGTCACTCACACTCTTTCTAGGCCTTGAGTGGATTATACGCCTTCCCTATCTCCTCTTGGCCTGAGATAAACATTTTTCCTTATTATTCTTCTTTTCCATTCACCTTAACATAAATAACAACTAAACATATGCACAATGTCTTTAAATTTCATCTTGCGACTAAGTTTCCATTGATTCATTCTCAGGCTTTAAACATTAAGTTTCCATTGATTCATTCTCAGGCTTTAAACATTAATGCTATTGCTACAAAGCTGCTCCTTAACCTTTTTGTTATACCTTGATTTCAAGAAGAATTTGTGTGCACTACAAGCCCTCTGCGGCACAAACGTTTCTAGCCTACTTTCCTCCTTAGCAAAGCTGACTGCTGCAGCTTCGGTTCATCTTATTCACCCCTGCTAAAAATACATTTCCAGCTCAAACTAAGATTTCTTCCCTTCTACAAACTTGTAAAGAATTGATTTTCATAGATTACCTCAAAATTTCAAGGCTTAACTCCCTTTTGTTTTCCAGCAATTCCAAAATTACTTCGTATTGCTCTAGGATGCAAAACAATTCTGTAACCATTACTTTCACCTAAAATTTCACATAATTAACTTCAATTTCAGCTATACCATTCTTCACAAGAACTGTTAAGAATTTTTTTGACTTACTGACCTTAAAATTTCAGCCCTAGACTCGATCTCCTCGATTCGTTTTACTCCAAACATCAAATACCGTCCAGTCTGTGCGACCATAAACACCCTTCTATTCCAGCTTAGTTTTCAACACCAAAGCGAGTAGATTTCCGCCCAAATTCCACAAGAACACGTTCTTCTATCTTCCCTCGTAGTTTGTCTGAAAAAATGGAACCGACTTAAGCTCTCAAAAGTTTCTAAAAATGATTAAACATTTAATCCATTTACCTGTATATATACTACCGACTTAACCCTCTTTGGCAGGCTGGCACGTAGGGTTCCCTTTCTCAATTTAACGCAAGGCACTAAATTTTCTCTTACTTCAACGCAAGGCACCGAACGCAGCCTACCACCAACGCCCTCAACAGTTATCCACCCTCAACGCATGGCGTCCTCAACGCCTCCTACCTTCAACACTTACAACTCAATTATCCATACTCAACGCCTCCTACCTTCAACGCTTACAACTCAACCATTTATACCCATCTTCAACGCATGGTAATTCAAAAGAAAAATGCTAACTCTTCTTTTCTTTCATCAACGCATAGTCTTGACCAACACTTAGCCAAAATTTTTGCTCTTCCACTCTCGGCTACTTTTCCTCTACAACGCATAGCCACAATTTCACTTGCCTCCTCCTAGCACTTAGTATTATAAGCCAGTGCTTACACCTTAGCTCGGGGATTTTTAGTGGGTGGATTCCATTTTTTGGTGGCCTCTATTTTAGTTGAATCTATCATTAGCTTGCCATCCTTGATCCAATGACCAAGGAACTCTACCTCGGGTTGAGCAAATGAGCATTTTGCTAGCTTGATGTATAGCTTATTCTCTCGGAGTACTTGGAAGACCTTTAGGAGGTGCTCAGCATGCTCCTCTAGGGTCTGACTATACACCACGATGTTATACAATTACACTACAACAAATTTGTCCAAGTATGGATGGAAGAGTTTGTTCATCATAGTGCAAAATGTAGCAGGGGCGTTAGTGAGTCTGAAGGGCATTACCAGAAACTCATATGCTCCATAGCGGGTCACGCCACAGTCTTTGGTTCATCTCCTTCCTTGATCCTTACTTGGTAGTATCCCGAGCACAAGTCAATTTTGCTGAAGCATCATGCCTTCCCAAGCTGGTAAAAAAGGTCAGCGATCAAGTGTATGGGATACTTGTTCTTGACAGTGATTTTGTTGAGTGCTTTACTAAGAGAACAATCTTTCTTCTTTTAGAACAGCACTGGGGCACCATATGGGGCTTTCGACTGTTGGATGTAGCCCGCATCGAGTAATTCTTTCAGTTGCTTGCGCAACTCCTCCAACTCTGGTGGTGCCATGCGATAGGGAGCCATGGCCGAGGGCTTTGCACGAGGCTCTAGTTCTATCTCGTGGTCTACTTCTTGCCGTGGGGCTAATTTCTTCGAGAGCTTGGCGGGCATCACATCCTTGTATTCTGTAAGCACCTCCTTGATGTATGTTGGTAAGGGTGGCTTGGCGTGGTTCTCTTCTTCTTCATCTCGCAGTTCTCTAACTGAAGTAATGTAGCTTGTGTCCTTTCCGAGTCTCCTTTTGAATTGGAGAGCCGATAGCATGGGGTCCTTCATCCTGTCTCCGTTCCTTAAAGGAATGACCCTTATTTTATGATCATCAAGGATCACGAGGGAGCTATAGGCGGGGATCGGAAAGGTCAAAGCTTTCCTAAAGAAGAAGATACCAAGGACTATTTTAAAGTCATCCATTGGTACAACAGTAAAGTCCAACGTACTTTGCCAATGCCCAATCTTCGTGGGAAAACTCTTCGTGATGCCTACTGCCGGCTTGGCCTCATTATTAACTGCCTTAATCGTGTCTTGTCCTCGTGAGATGTCAAGGCTTAGTCTTAACGCGTCCTTCTTAATGATGAAGTGGTGTGTGGCTCTCGTGTCTAGCATAGCCGTGGTAGGCTTGCCTTTCATCACAATATCCACGTACAACAGCCCCTTGTTTTCTGTCTTTCTAGTCAAGAAGCAAGGGCGTTGATCTGTTGAATTGAACCCACCTTGCCTTGGGGTTCAGCGGCCTCATCATTGGCCTTTTGGAATTTAGCAACAAAGGTGTTCATTGCCTTGCGGTTTGGACACTCCCTAGTCCAACGAGGCCCATTGCATATGAAACATGGTGTAGGAGGTTTGAAGGACTCACCTTTGCCGCGTTTGTCATTGAAGGGCTTGCCTTTATTCCCATCCTTGTGGCCGTGCTCCTTCTTTTGTCCCGACTTGTCTCCCTCGCTCTTATGCGGACCAAGCTTCTTCCTCTTTTGGGTCGAGTAGTTGACAAATCCTTTTGCTACAGCTATCACATCGTCAAGGGTCTGTACGTTGCGTCAATCAAGTTCAACGGGTGCCCAATCTTTTAGCCCATCCTTGAAGTAGAAGAGCGCATCTTTATCGGGCAAATTTTCCACCTTGAGCATAAGGGTCGTGAACTCTCGGACATAATCGAGGACATCTCTCGTTTGTCGCAGGCATCGAAGCTTACCCCTTGCCTCATCCTCTATGTTATGGGGCACAAAGTGTTTCCGGAGCTCCATCTTAAACTGCATTCATGTGTGGATACTACATTAATCCCTTTCTCGCTTAGCATGTTTGTGCCTCCACCATAGCTAAGCGGAGTCTCTCAAGTATGTCGGGGCACTATTGATGCGGGGGCTGTCATCGCTTACTCCCAACGCATCGAAGTAGCACTCTAGCCCGAATAGGAAATTGTCCACAACCGTGGCATTGCGGGCACCATTTAAGGTGTCAGGCTTCGGGACTTTAAGATTAAGGGCGACTTGCGCAGCGAATGTATAACTAGTGGACGTTAGGCCACTAGCCTTATGGCGAGCTAGACATTACCCCTTAATGTTTCTCACCTCTTGTCGAAGCCCTTTCAATTTACTTTCCATGAAATTTTGAAGATCAGAGACTTCAGTGGAAAGGGTACTTACCTCGCATCGGAACGATTGATTGGTCTTTGATGAGCTTCTTGACGATACTCGTCATCTTGGCATTCTCTTGAACAAGCTCATCCTAATCGTCGCTCAACTTGCCAATCGTTGCTTGCATTCCACCAACAACCTGTTCAAGAGTGGCTAGATGGGCTTCCATCTGCTACCTTATAGCTGGACTCTTCGACTTGACTTGTTTGGGCGAGGCACACTTCTCACTTCGTCCTCGGGTGGCAAGAATTTCCGGTTGAGGGTCAACAGGCGAGTTGTAACCTTCCTCAGATGTCATGGATAGACGACGCGTCGCTTGGAGGTACCTAGGTATGAAAACCTTTGCTCTGATACCACATGTCACGTGGTTGTTGTTTTCAATCAACCAAACATGCGGCTCTTGGTGCTTAAGACAACTAAGTAAGCCTTTTTGAGGTTTGTTGGGCGACAAAGTGGTTAAGACGGCGAGAGAAAAGAGAGCAAGTGAGCTTTAAGAGAATCGAATGCTTTTTATTACACCTCTGCCAAAGGTTGCTTACAAATGAGGGCCTCCTGCCTATTTATAAAGGCCTTACACCGCCTTACTTTCCATGACCGACTTACAAGGTCGATTATGGGACTTTTTGGATGAATCTAAGTAGGTTACATATATACACATGTGGCGAGATATGTACAAGAGTTGGCCTAGGAGTCTCTAGAGTCATCGGGTCCTTTCCAGCATCTACGCGGGCATGTCCGACTGTGGGGGAGGCTTCTAGAGGTACCTGGATGTTTTTGGCAGCGTTGCGCCCCTTCCAGAGTAGTTGGGAGTTTTTCAATGCCATCGAGTCTCTTCTTGCATAGCTTAGCACCTTCGGGGCTTGTCTAGAGCTTTCTAGTGCTATCGGGGTTCTTTAGGAGACTTCTAACGCCTTCTGGATGTGTCAGGCATACAGGCATAGGCGTTGGTGGCCTGTCCGTCCTTCTGGTCGTATTTAGAGGCTTGGCAGGCTTTCTAGGCGTGTCGTGTGTCTTCTAGAAGCTTCTAGGATCGTCTGGAGACTTGTCTCATGCTCGGGCCGTGGGGCACACCTCTGAGTTTGTCGAAGAGGGCGCGTCTCACTTATGTCTAGATGCATCTGTCTCTATCGCGGGTCATGCGTTGGCGCTAATTGTGAGGTGCGAGCCTAGGACGTATGCAAGGAGTGCGCCAATCTTGAGGTAGGCGCGTACATCCCCTGCACACGCGTAGTGTCGTCATGCTGCATCCTTGGGGCAATGCGTGCCCGTGGGGCTTGGCGCACCCATGGTTGCTTGCGATGGGCTATCTCTACTGTTGTTAAGGTCCCTATTTGGCATTGCTAAGGGGACTTATGCCTTATTGTCACAAACTTTGGAGGGCTTTTTTGACACGTGACATACAACTTATTCTTAACCCAAAACTCAAGTTGACACAAATACTTTTCTGCCTCAAAATTTTTCTAACTTCACAGCCTTGTGATTCCAAGTTTACACCTTTTACCCTAATTTTCTTCTTTATGTGTCTTAAGCAACTAGGTCAATGGTTAAAGTGTCACATCGTTGATGCCAAATTTTGGCCAAAGGAAAACACCCCTGACCTTCACGTGCCAGAAACGATAAATTTGTAATTTAGGGAAGAGAGGATGTCACACCTCCTACCAAGTTACCCTTTTAATGTAGAAAAGGATGTGAGGACAACAAACATCGACCATTTTACAACACCTACTGCCAGCTTGTACTCCTCTTGGCTCTTAAGTTTTAACACATGTTAATCATTTATAATTCTCAATAAACAACCATATCAAATTTCAGAACAAACCATGCATAATTCAAATATTACAAATCAGAAGTCAACCTTATACATTCACATAATTACTACTTTCCCCTCTCAAAGTCTCACTCCTGTACGATGTTCAAGTCTTAATACAAATCAGTACAAGTCTACATCTTATGCAGTTGGATCAGACGAGGCTTGTGTAGGCTAAGCACTGTGAACTCGCTTGCTACCTTGAAAAATAGAAAATTCAGGAAAAACATGAGCTAAAATTCCCAGTGACTGACATATTTATTAAAACAAGATCTTAAACACAATATAAAACTCAATGCTAGGGAAACTCAAGTTTTCAAAAAAAACATAAGTCATGCTTGTAGAAAACAACTGGTAAAACATCGTAGTAGCTCGTCACATAACTCAGAAAAACATCTTCTTTTAGTTCGTAAGATAACTTTAGTTGAGGTGGAGTAATCTCAACACACCCAACTTCGAATAACCTTAGCTGATGTGGAGTAATCTCAACACAACAGCGTCAATGTGCACATAGGAATATATAATGTAGGGCCGCCCATGTACTTTCTCATGTCCTTCAGTACTAGGGCCCCATTGGATACTCAAGCACCTTCTCAACGTCCTTTAGCGTTGAGTTCCAACATAATATTCAAGCTGCCCATATGTCTTCTCAATGTCCTTCGGCATTGAGGACCATTCAAAAACACATTTAGAAAATAATATGCTTTTAGAAATATCACAATAATAAACATGAGTTTATGATATCTCAAACTTCTCAAATCAACTATCAAGTAGCATGCTTCCACAAAGTTGAATTCACTTTAGCATGCTCTTCATAAAACTTAAATAACAACTAACATGCTTTTAAAATTATTTTCCAATGTGAATCATATAATAATCTCATGGTAGAAAACTCATGCTTACTCAAAACATCTATGGAAAATGGGTTCCAGCATACTTTGAAAATTCTTTTAGCATCAAGTACAACATATTTTCCTTAACTTCAAATAACTCATCAGCATACTTCCAAACCCAATCTCAATTCCAAATCATGCTAAAAACCCATGTTGGTGAACATATATTCATTCAGGAAATCTTGTGAGAAAATAAACTTCAAATAGGCTTTCTAGATGTTCTTGGGCATACTGAAAGTAAGGAGTAAATAAAGCTTATTTTAAATAAAACTGTCACTCACAACTTGTTTCGGCTTCTAATGGTAAATCTCCTTAGCTCCTCTTAGCCTGGAAATAAATTAACTTCCTTTGTTAAGTTTTCTCAAAATCCTCTTAATGCATAACTTAAGTCATTAGGACCTTAAATATAGAATTTCAACTCAAAATGATTTCCATGTTCCAAAAACTTGATAAAAATACTAAATATAGCAAATTGCCCCTGGACATGTCCAATAGTTCCACACAACTCATACACAGTCTGCCCAACCTACCATGTGTGGCAGACCATGCTCAGGCACGCTGCCCCGCACACACTGGCACTCATGGGCGGCAGTCCCGCGCACACGCTGTCGAAATAACCTAAAAAAAGGCAAGGCGAGCGCGAGTGTGTCTTCCGGTTGCGCACGTCAACAGGGCGTTGACCACCTAAATGCTAATGCCTGCATGTTGTGCCCACCTTGTCTGCAGTCTGCATCCTACACTCACCCTACACAACAGCACACCCTCTGCCATCAGCATGCACACCTACATAGCCTGTGACATGTCAGCTCGCCCTCTTGGCTTCCAAAACACTCAAAATAACCTTAAATGAAAACTCACCTTCAACCACCAACAAGGCTCTCCTGCACGCCTTCCTTCTTTAACCTTAGCCCAAACTCAACCAACAGCCTCCAAGACACTGTCTTCATTTCCAGCTGCCAAAAGTAATATTTCCAGCCAACATTAAACTTTGCTTCCTCTTACAAACATTTAGATAAATATTTTGGCTAGCTTACATCTAACTTTCAACCTCTAACTACTTTTCATCCGATAGATATCACTAGAACTTTCCACTCTGCTTTAGTTTGCTCGATAGCCTGGACAAGCTTGATTCTCTAGTGAATTTCAACATCTTCCTCTTTGACTTTCCTTCCAGCAACCCTCTATCTGAAACTAGACTCATTTTGGAGAATTTTGGTCAAAGAATTTCTAAAATAGCACGAGTGATTTGTACAGTCCTCTCTTCAACGTCCGAGCTACTATTTATTGACTTCATTGGAACTTCATTCAAATTCTAGGCTTGTTACCTCCTGCTTGCCAATGTCACACTTAACCTTAATTTGACACATCATCAGACTTAACCAATATTAAAATGTCATACTTGTCCATTTGAAAATAATTCAGGAACGCATCACCTCACAACTTCCTCTTCAACGCATGGTTGACAACTCCTTTGAGGTTCTTCGTCCTTTCCTCGGCTACTAGCCTTGCACGCAGCCCCCTCTTGGATGATGGACGCCCCATGTAGACGCCTCATCTCCTTCTCACCAATAACCTCATGGACGCAACAAGCTTCCCTTGTCAGCTATCTTATACTAAACACACCAAACACTTCATCCACACTTTAAGCTAATTACTAGCCGCAACAACTTGTTATCCATGCTATGAACGCATCATTCCCTCTTACTAACCTCAACCAAAATGGATCATAGGTCTTCAACTTAGCACATCTTGGATGAACCCCGCCCCCCCCCCCCCCCCCCCCCTCCCCTCCCCCCCATCACCCCCCCCCCCTCACACCTCCCCCCCCCCCCCCCCCCCTCCCCTCCCCCCCATCACCCCCCCCCCCTCACACCTCCCCCCCCCCCCCCCCCCCTCCCCTCCCCCCCATCACCCCCCCCCCCTCACACCTCCCCCCCCCCCCCCCCCCCTCCCCTCCCCCCCATCACCCCCCCCCCCTCACACCTCCCCCCCCCCCCCCCCCCCTCCCCCCCCCCCCCCCCCCCTCCCCCCCCCCCCCCCCCCCCCACCCCCAACTTGCTCACATACTTCATGCCACACTCTTAGCCTTCTTGAACGCATCCTTCACCTACTCACCAACACATATAGACTCGGATTCCCCTTGGCCTTTAACGCCCAAATCTAGCACTTATCCAAATTTTCCTTATTCTTCTTCTCTTCAACGTCGACCATCCTTCCATGAGCACCCTTGCCAACCACCACACCATTCAAGGCCCTCGGCGACTCTCCTCCTTAAGCTAAACACTTTATCCCTTTAAACACGTCATCTTACTGGCTAATTCATCCCTTAAGCTTTTCAAAGGGTACCTTTTTTACTCAGCATCAAGTTCAAACCATGTAATTTTCCCTTAAGTCCACTACAAGCCTTTCTCGTACTATTCCTTTTCCATACCTCTTCTAAAATAAACTTTAGAAATTCTCTAAGTCCACAACTTCTAACAACTTACTTAGCGTGCTACTAGGAGAATGAAAGTAGGATTTACAGAAGACCTGCAAAACAAAGAAAAATGGCTTTGATGCCTAAGTCAATAAAAGAACTAAATAATAAAGAAGAAATCAGAAATTCTTTGTTACTTTTGATGAAGCTATTATGATTTATTTATAGGGGATTTAATCTAGGATTTATTAGGATTAGGATATGAGATTTTCCTAATCCTAAACAATATCAAATCTTTTCCTATTTCACTTTATCTTATTTTATTTTATCTCAAATTATCTTATCTTATCTTGATATTTGACTTTATTCAGTTAAGCAAAAATTCAGCCATAACATTATCCCCCACTCCTAGGTCAGGTTTCGAGGTTTGGCTAATTACAATTATGAGCTAAACATTATGGATCCAGTTTGGGAGTGTAATTACTCTAACTTATATTGCTTCAATGACCCTATCGGTCAATTCTCAGCAAGGTTAAGCTTCCCACCGGTGACCATGTGAGGTGCCTATAGAATGACCTATCGAACCTGTAAGATTAATGTTGGGTACTTCTTTGGATGGTGCTCTAGGCCTTAAAGATACCTTGGCAGTGTTCCAAGGTGGTTCCCAGACTATCCTTGGATGACCCATGATACCCTGTCAATAGGGTCGAGTTTTGGGGTTCCTCAAGGTTTTATTAAAATCTTGTCAGAAAGATGAGAATCAATTTCCTTAGGATTATAAGCACCTTCTCGAGAAAGATGAATATCAATTTTTGAGAGGTGAGGTGGCCAACAAATGGCATTCTTTGGAGCTTCAGATTCTCTAGAAAGATGATAATCGACTTGTAAGAGACGATGTGATTTCTATGTAGCTATCTTTGGTTTCAACTATAGGGGCCAGCCCCCAATTTCCACCAAATAATTCCACTAAAAAAAATGTTTGAATGCTAATTGAGTTTCCCATGATAACTCCCTTTATGAATAATCCATGTACTGATCTTCTAAATTGTTTGCTTCGAATATTTGATTTTTCATGTTTCGATATCTGAAAAAGTTGATTCCTTCCAATTCCTATATCTATTAGACTTCTTCTTTGTTGTGTCTGAAAAGTTGTCTTCTAATGAAATTTTCTATGCTCTAATTGTGTTTCTCCAGTGCATAATCAATTTAAATTACAACGAATGCATTAATAGTTTGCATGAATAAAATTGAAAATTTTCGACAACAGGTTCTTAAATCATGTTTGTTAGTGAAGATTCTTTCAATCTGCCTTATCTTGAGTAATGTTGGTGAAATTGACAGCAACCATTGATTTGTTGTTCTACTTTTGAACATGAATGCTTTTGTATTTAATCTTTTCAAATTTTGATTTGCTCTTATTTTAGCTTCTCTATATTTTCTCAATGACATCTTTCTTAAAGATTTGAGAAGCATATCCCCTGTCTCTACTTTTTATTTGATAGAGAAGCATATCCTCTGTATTTGCTTTTTTGTTTGATAAAAAAGCATATACCTTTGGTGTTTGTTTCCAATGTTTTTCCTTTCTCAATTTTTTTTTTAAGAAAACCTAACATTTCATGGGGCCTTAGGTTAAAAGTTCCTAGGACAAAGTGTCTTAGTTCCATAAGGTTAGCCTCGGCCTTAGATTTTAAGATCGTGCCTTACTACTCGGGCACCAAGATCCTCCTATCACCTCTTATTCCAATTTTTCCTTTAAGGCCTCCTCGTATGTATGCATCCTTTTGTAACTCCATCCCATGATGAAAGTGGGTTCAAACCGAATCAAAAGGTTCTTTTTCGAAGGAGCTTTGGATCAAATTTTTGGTAGGCAAAAGGGATTCGTCACCGCAAGGTTGGCCTCGACCTCGGAATCCAAAGTTGGGCTACACCACTCAAGCGTAGGCCTCATATTTCAATCTATCTTACTTTTTGAAACCCTTTCTAGTCACCTTTTTTACTCATCTAATCCTTTCTTTATGTGAGAGGCATCATAACTCACCTTAGATTTTTGTAAGAAAACCTTGTAAATGGGGCAAAAGGGTTTCGTTACCACAAGGTCGCCCTCAGCTTAAAACCCAAAATCCCAGGTCGAGTTGTACCAGTCGAGCGTGAGCCTCATAATGCATGTGAACAGGGCAAAAGGGCTTCATTACCACCAGGTTGGCCTCAGCCTCGAACCTGAAATCTGAGTTCGAGCCATAACACTCTGGCATGGCCCTCATAATGCACGTAAATGGGGTAAAAGGGCTTCATCACCATGAGGTCGACATCAACCTCAAACTCGAAATTTGAGGCCAAGCCATACCACTCGGGTGTGGACCTGATAATGCACTTTGATTTTAATTTTTAATGTATCTTAGTTAGGGGAATGAGTAGAATGTGAGCCATAAACAACCAACACGGGGCCATAAATATTCTTTGGAGAATTCTTTTGCCCTCACATTTGGGTCTTGTTTGGCCACCCAACATCCACCGCTTTATTGGGCAAGGAAATTATCTTCCTCTTCCCCCTACTCAAGATGGAATTTTGCTCGAAATTCACTTAGTAGGTTGCCTCAACTTCTTTCCGTAGCTGCTGTTTTTCTTCAAGCAATTTCTACAAACCTATTTCTAATGTATCTTCTATCAAGATTTTGGTGTTGGATCCCTCGGTTTGACTCTGGCCTTAGTTTTTGTGATAAGAAGAAGAAGCATGCCCATACCTTATGTTGGCTTTCTTTCTGCGATCTCTTCGTGATTTTCACTTACTTTATCCTAGATGAAGATCTTTTTGCTTTGAATTTATTGATGCATCGTGGCTTTCATAGAGGTAAAGCATTCCTTTGCTGACTCTTATTGGGCTTTCTGAAGCTTTTCCTGTATTCCGGGGAGTTCCACTATTAGAGCCAAGTTCTCGTCCAGTGTTTCTATTTTCTTTTCTAAAGCCGAAAATTTTTCCCCCGCCTCTTCCTTGGGTGGCCAAGGATGAGGCGGCCTTAGTTCGAGGGAACCTTTTGTTAACCGTTCTGTCATCCTTCTAGGACGTCATTCTTGATTTGATTCGTCACTGTTATGTCCATCCATTTAGTTGTGGCTCCTAATATTTCTTTTAAGTTTGTTAAGGTCGTAAATTTCTTCCCCAAAAACAGCACCAACTGTTGATGCCAAATTTCAGTGAATGGAAAACGCACCTTACCTTCTCGTGCCATCAAAGATAAATTTGTAATTTATGGAAGAGAGAACCTGCAAAACAAAGAAAAATGGCTTCGATACCTACGTCAGCAAAAGAACTAAATAATAAAGAAGAAGTTGAAGCTATTATGGTATATTTTATAGAGGATTTGATCTAGGATTTATTAGGATTAGGATATGAGGTTTTTCGAATCCTAAACAAGATCAAATATTTTTCTATTTCACTTTATCTTATTTTATTTTATCTCAAATTATCTTGATTTATCATATTTTTTCTTGATTTTTACTTAATTCAATAAGGACAAAATTCACCCATAACAAGGTCGAACTCGTACTTACTGAACGACACTCTATTCCCAAATAAATCAAAATGCGTCTACTCTCGTACTTATCAAAGGAAGTGATGTACAAGTTGGTAATTGAGGACGAGGTTACAATCTAGGATGGGTCCGAAAATAGTTTGCCTCAACATATCTATATGAACCTACTTAACATCTGATGATGACATCATGGGTGTAATTAAATGAACACAAGAGGTCAATTGTGCCTTAAAGGTAGCCCTCAGATAATATCCTTGGCTCTATACTATATACCTACATATATCAAACAAAAAAGCAAATGGTATGAACATGGGAATTTGTAGCCTAATGACATGACTCTACTAATTTTTCGCAATCTGTCATTTTTGTCGTAAGGGCATGTTTGATTCTTTCAGAAAAATGACAGAATGTATGAATTTCCTCGTAAGTTCAAACTTACCATAAAATCTAAACATTTTGTCATTTTCCCTCAAGGTCATGTTCAATTCTTATGTGAAAAAGGATAGAACCAAATGAAGACTGTTGTTGTGTCGTGGAAGTCCTACTACCTTGAAAGTAAATTTGGTGTGATCACGATGCTAATCGTGCATGACAGTTGCTTCCCAAGGTTAACACAACATCCAAACACAGGTGTGCACTCGCCGGAGTAAGGATTGGAATCGTCGAAAGAATATGTTGAGAACGGTGATCATGAAAGTACAGAGAGGGGAGATGAAGATGGATCATTTTCTAAGGCATCTGACAGGCAAAAGAAAACGAGAAAAAATATTTATTAGATCAAAAAATTATTGATGTAATGTTTTTTTAATTAGACAAGCAAATTGGTAAAATTTTAAATGGAGGAGTAATAAAAAATTACTTCTTTTTACCAAACTACCCATCTGACCAAGTACTTGGTGGCAAAGCGCTTATGGTGAAAGGACTATACTTCCACTACCACCACACTTTAGAATCATCTCTCATACCTTGGTATTTATACCTTTGAGGCATTGCTTAGTTTTCCAATGTGGGACAACTTTCCTCCTTTTTATTTTACTTTTACTATCGGCTTTGGCCCAAGTCATTCCCAAGCAAAAAGGACACAATTCTTAAATTTACTAGTAAGTCCAAACACAACAAGAAATTTGAGCTTTGATGTCAGTTGGAAAAACTAAAAAAAAGATGTACAATGTTGGTTTCTTAAAAAGAAAAATGGGTCTTTAATGTCAGTTTTAGACTAATATTGTAGGCATACCTATAATGTCGGTTTAAAACCGACATTGTAGGTGATCCTCTTTTTTAATCCTAAACAATTTTTCAATCTTCTTTTTATGTTTCCTTCCCTCCTCCATTTTGATTTCCTTTTCAAATTTTGTTTTCCACTTTCCCTAATTGTCAATTAGAAAATGAAAAATTCAAATAACTCCAAACCTAATTTTTTTTCTCTCCATTTCTCTTCCACTTTTCCTTTTCCTCTCACTCTCGACTTTTTTAAAACCCTCTGTCGATTCCATTCTTGTTTAGTTTTTTCTTCCTCCTCCATCGATTCCATTCTTGTTTGTTATTATTATTGTTGTTTCCAGTTGCTGGTATAGATGTTTTTGTGAGTTTTGTATGAAGATTTAGTTTTCTGGATTGGATCTAATTTGACCTGGTTGTTGTGTGTTTGAGTTGTGCTTTATTTTAGTTTGTTGACTTTTTGGTTATGGAGTTATGTTTGGATGGCAATCTTGTAACCAATTGTCGGAGGGATATTTTTGTGAAATGAATCTACATGGTTCATGGCCAATGATGTTTGTGTTTCCTTGTTAGGTTTGCATACACGAGTTTTTCTCGTGGCAATTAAGATGTGTTTTGTGCTATGCTAATTGAATTTTTTGGAATGAGAAAAAAAGTGTTGCTGCTTATGTTCTTTTGTTTCGTAGAGCTTTTATGGTTTGGGCTAAAGTTTGTTTAAAAGATTATGAATGTTTGCATTCTGATTCCTTGTCAACTATGACGAGTTCATTTATTAACTATTGTGACTTTGCGACTTATGTTGTTTGTGAAACTAATTTAATTTTTATGGATAGTCAAGGTTTGAGTGCTCATTTATACTTGTACTTGGTACGCTAGATATGCCTATTGTTTACTTTAAGAATGAATTTCAACTATTTGTTGAATAATGAAAATGGAAACGGTACTTTTTTACTCCATCTTCTTTTCTGAAGTCACATTCATGTTCGCTAGTTTAAAGCTCTAAATCTTGTCCATTGGTTCTCCACATCATGAACAAGTTGTGCCTCACGTTTTTTAACTACTGGGTGTGTGACTTTAAATTAGTGTACCCATATTGTTTAAGGTCAAGATCTGCAAATTCAGTCACTTTGGACACCGACTAGCATTATTCGGAGCCTCTTCAGTAAGATTCGGTAAGGATGATAATTGGTTTTTAGTATTTGAATTATATTATGAACTCTTGAAACTCATTTGTTATTATTGTTAGGTAAATTTCTATATATTTGATTAAGTTTCAGCAAGATTGAACACATTTCGGATGGATATGACTTCGGGGTAAGCTTTTGATTATTACCCACACATCAAGTGGCTTTAAATTAGGGTACCCCTATCGTTTAAGATCCAAATCTGCAAGTTCATATACTTCTGAACACCATCCAACATTATTCGGAGGCTTTTTAGTAAGATTCGGTAAGGATGGTTGCTTTAATTCTTATTTCGAATTTTTTTTAAGTGTTTGAATTATATTCTAAACTCCTGAAACTCCTTTGTTATTATGGTTTGGTAAAATTCCATGTATTTGATTAAGTTCCAGCAAGATTAAACTCATTTTGGACCAATTTGACTTCAAGGTAAGTTTTCAATTATTACCCACACTTCAAGTGGCTTTAAATTAGTGTACCCATATCATTGAAGGTCCAAATCTGCAAGTTTGGACACTTTCGAACACCAACTAGCATTATTCGAAACCTCTTCAGTATGAATTCATATTTCGATTTGGTTTTAAGTGTTTGAATTATATTTCAAGCTCTTGAAACTAATTTTGTTATCAAGGTTGGGTAAATTTTCTAAGTATTTGATTATGTTTTTGCAAGAACACATTTCAGACTGGTTAGGTCTCGATTAAAGTGTTTTATATCAGTCTTTGACTGGTGAAAGGTTGTTGATTATAGTTTTGGTCTAATTCAAAGTGATTAATTAATGGATATGGTGAATTTTGGATAAGAATCTTCTAGTTAAAAATCTCTCGGTGTTGGTTAAGGTAGTTTTAACTTAGTTCTAACACTTACACGTTATATTTATTATCTATGTGTTTAAAAATTGAAAAACGCTTGAAAAGTGCTTTCTATTCTCTCAAATTAAGAGAGTTTATATTAGATTTCACTTGTTTGCTAGTGGTTTTCAGGTTAAAATTAGGAAAATTAAAAGAAAAGACCAAAAGATCAAAACCGAGCCGGAATACAGCAAAAAAGAGAAGAAATAGGGCAGCACCGCGCCGCCGGGACGGCGCTGTTGTGACGCTTTTTCCCGAGAGCTTGCCTGTCACACCACAACAATAGCGACGTGGCGCCAGTTTCCATAAAGAAAAACTTATATATTTTTGGAAAGTTTTTGGACGGCCAACTCGATAAATTTGGGGGTTTCCAACAGCCCTAATCATGAAAATTTACAAACCACAAGAGACACAAGAAGTAGAGAATTGAGAAAAAGTTTGTGAGAGAGTTCAAGGAGTGAGTTAGCTGCAAGGAAGAGGAAAAGAGTTCGAGAGAAAGTCGTGGTGCCATTTAAGTTCCGACGTGAGAGCCAAAGAGATTGTGACAATGCTGCCTCAACCAAGAGCCTCTTTTTAGTAGAGTTTCCCTTTCTTCACGCTCTTTCTTTGTTTATATTGTTTGAACATGTTGCTTCAAGCTATGAGTGGCTAAACTCTTTAGTTTTAAGGTTTTGATGAATTGTTTATGAAGTCATGTTGATATTGTAGACTTTCATGGTTTTGTTGGAATGATTATGTTTTTCATTGTTATTGTGTTTAATTCTTTGGATTAGCCATCTTCACATGTTAGGTTAGATGTATGGTTGAGAGATTGTATATCTAATTAGAACTATAACCATGAATTGTTGTTAATCTATCATGAGAATAGTTAGGTTAATAATGAAAGTTGCTAAATACTAATCTTAATGCCATGTAATTTATATTGGTTTTGAGTTGCATGAGAAATGGTTGGTTTTTAGAGAAAATAACTTGGAATTAAGTTTCTAGACTTAGGCATATGAATTACAATAAAATCCATGAACCCTAGAATATTGCATGATGAAATAAACAAGGATTCATTACCGTAGAACTCTCTTTGACTCTTGTGTTTCTTACTTTATTTACTTTCCTTATTTAGTTTTCATTTTCCATAATTCACAACTTCAATTCCAATCCTCAAATAAAATTGCTTCGATCCTATAATAGCTAAGTAACATAAACTTTCACAATTGGATCCTCAGTGGAACGATATTCAGACTTTGTCGTCTTATATTATAACTTGACTCGTACACTTGCGGTTAACACATAAAGTGGTGCAATCAAATTTTTGGCGCTCTTGCCGGGGATCCAAAGAACGGTTTTTTGTTATTTAATATTCATTAGAATTGATAGATCTTAATTTGAGGTGTATAGTATTATTTGGTTGATAATTTTGTCAGTTTATGCCTCGTAACAATACTAATATTCTCCCTCTTGATCCCGAGATCGAAAGCACGTGTAGAAAGAATCTAAGGGTTCAACACAACCAAACCGAGGAGATGGCGGAGGAGATACTAAAGGAAATTCAAGACTACTTCCAACCCACATTACCAGCAAATCAACCTGGAATAATGAATGTACCCATCAATGTCAACAACTTTGAGTTGAAACCGAGGTTGATCCAAATGGCTAAAGAGCTAGCCTTTAGAGGAAGAACCAATGAAGATCCTCACAAGCACCTACGGTCTTTCTTGGAGATATGCGGAAAGGTAAAGATGAATGGTGTCTCTAACGATGCAATTAAACTAAGACTTTTTCCTTTCTCCTTACAGTCCGAGCAAAGGATTGGTTGGAAACCATCCCTCCGAATAGTATCACTACATGGGAGATCTTAGCTCAAGCTTTCTTGGACAAATATTTTCCACCGGCTAAATCTTAAAGACTAAGGACGGAGATAGGAACATTCCGCCAACTTGAGAATGAAATTATTTGAAGCTTGGGAGAGGTACAAGGATCTCTTGAGAAGATGCCCTCAACATAGCTACCCAGATTGGTTGCAAATTCAACTCTTCTACAATAGATTGTCAAGCTCAACCAAATCCATTCTAGATGCAACCGTCGGAGGCTCAATTTTTTCAAAGAATGCTCAAAAGGCCTATACCATACTAAAAGACTTGGCCATTACATCGTACAATTGGCCATGTGAACGGTCTTTTCCAATTCTCCCAAAAGCCACCAGACGATATGAGATGGACGAGGTAAGTTCTCTAAAAGCTCAATTGGCTTCTCTCACTAATGCTTTATCGAAATCGTCTCAAGGATGCCAAGCCCAAGCAAGCCCACCATCCATAGCTTCCCTTGCAGCTATGGAAAATCAACAAAAGTCAAGTGAGTTAGAAGTGGCTAATTATGTAGATAGAGGACAATACCGAGGTCAACAACAACTCTCGACTCACTATCATTCCAACTTAAGGAATCATGAGAATTTCTCATATGCTAACAACAAGAATTTGTTGCAAGCACCTCAAGGATTCAATGGAGCGGGGAATGCAAAGACATCATCATTAGAGGACATAATGCTTGACTTTGTCAAAGAGTCAAGATCAAGGACAACCACATTGAAGTATTCGGTCCAAGCTATTGCAAGCACCGTCCAAAGCCAAGGTAAGACAATTCAAAACTTGGAGGTTCAACTTAGTCAAATGGTCACATCTCTCCACACAATGCAAAAGGGTAAGTTCCCTAGTTGCCCCGAGAGAAACCTATAGGAGGAATGTAAGGTCATGACTTTGAGGAGTGGGAAAAAGTTGTCCACTTCCTTGATCAATGATGAGGATAATGAGTAAGAGGTAGATGAGACCATCCAAGAGCCTATTTTAGAAGATGAACCAAAGGAGGTGTTAGAAAAAAGGTAAAGGTAAAAGAGTCAACATCTTCAAGTAAGTCATCTAACCCTTTACCTTTTGTACCTAATACTTTGCCATATCCTCAACATTTTAAAAAGAAAGAAATAGACTCCCAATTTTCTAAATTTCTAGAGTTGTTTAAAAAGCTTCATATTAACATCCCATTTGCTGAGGATTTAGAGCAAATGTCCCAAGTATGTTAAATTTTTGAAAGATGTCTTGTCTAAAAAGAAAAAGTTTGGGCAATATTAGATGATTAGCATGACTGAGGAATGCAGTGCTGTGCTACAAAAGAAGCTACCACAAAAGTTGAAAGATCCAGGAAGTTTTACTATACCTTGCACTATTGGTTCTTTAAATTTTACTAAAGCTCTTTGTGATCTTGGTGCTTCCATTCATTTAATGTCTTTACTCATGTTTAGGAAGCTCAATGGTGAAGAGGTGTAACCAACTACCATATCCTGGCTTTTGGCCGATCAATCCTTTGTTCATCCCTACGGCATTGTGGAGGACACCTTGGTCAAGGTAGGCAAGTTTATCTTCCCGGTGGACTTTGTAATACTAGACATGGAAGAAGATGTCGAAGTCCCCATAATCCTTGGGAGACCTTTCTTGGCCACCGGAAGGGCCCTCATTGATGTGCAAGATGGAAAACTCAAATTCCGCTTAAAGATGAGGAGGTAACATTCGACATCTATAAAGCCCTTAAGCATACAGATGTGGAAAGATATGAGCATCATGAGCCAAGGACAAAGGTAACATCGCCTCTCTCTTCTAGTAAGAAATCTATGCGTGATGAGCCTCCTTTGAATGGTAAGACTAATAGTATGCTTGATGTTAAATTAGAAAATTCTATGAAGCATGTTTCTAGTTGTCATAATTCTCCTAGTTCTTCTTGCATGCCTCCAAAACCTATAATGAATTATGAACAAATCATGGAGAAGCATGTTAAAAAACAAGTGGTGAGTCCAGTAAAATTTCATAATGATGACTCCTTAATGATACTTGACTACATTAGAAAAGATGATGTCTAACTTGACAATGATTTGTTGACCAACTCACTAAATGTTAATGAATATGTTTGTCAGTGTCAATGTGGGTGAAAACTAAAAGTTGAAGGTGATCCAAAGCATGAAAGGAAGACGTTAAACCAAGCGCTCGTTGGGAGGCAACCTAATTTTTCAAAAACTTGTTGTTAATTTTAATATTGGATATCTGTTTTCGATTTATATGAAGTTTCTTAGCTTGTTGCACAAAAATAAATATGATAATTTCCGTACAAAGATGCGTTGAGAATTACTCAAGTATGATCATGATTAAGCAAGTTTTCCTATAAAAAGCCCAAGTATAAGCTCTTACAGGTTTTCCTGGTGAGTCCAGGGTCGAATGCAGGGATTTGTAATAAGTAGGCGTTGAGAATAGATGCATGACTATGCGGTGAACTATACAAGTAATATGTGCATGAGTTGTGTGTGTTTAAAACTATACATAAAGAATGAATAAAATTTCCTATAACTAACAATGAGGTGGATGCGGCGATGGTTAGTCAAATGTTGTTTAGTGTCAGATAGCATGCGTTAAAAATGAATGGAACCATGCGATAAACGTAGAGTTGACGCAGGAGTTAGACGAAAAACTTAAACCTATTTAATTATGTACATACCTGCAAACTTAGTTTGTGAATCCATCTCTCGATGTTTCGATGCCACATTAATCTTATCTCTAAGACCCATGGTAAATTCATGTTGGCAAAGATAAACTACATCTTTGTACCTCATCTAGTCTTGATAAATGCTAAAGATTAACTATCTACTCTCTCAAGCTAGACAGTCGTGCTTACTGCATTTGTTTGTCAGACAATGCTATGCAAGCTAATGATATGCATTCATCAGGATGTAACATACTTCATATTGTTTAAGAAAAACTAACTCCAACATCTAACTCCTTTAGCATTCAAACATCATGGTGTAAGATATTTAATATGGAAATAAATGGAAGATAATCGTCAATCAAACTCATATTTAAAATAATCATTCTCTCGAATGTCATTAACAAAACATAAGTAAGAAGGATGGAGATGAAGATAAAACAGAAATGGAAGACGTCAAGCCGCCACTGGCAACGTCTTGCTTCATGGAGGCTTGAGATGGTTGCTATCTGATACATAAAATCCATAGGGTGAAGGTTCTCACTCACTGGGAGACGATTCTGAAATTTCTTAGAATCCTTCTCTCAGAAGAGCTCAAAATGGAGGGTGGTTATGGTGGAGGAGGTGTGCAGAGTCTTCACGCCTGTCACTCGTTTCTCTCTTGATTCTCCCCTTCCTTTTGAATGGAGAAGCTTTGGGCTATTTATAGGCATCGAAAAGGTGAACTTATGATACCTGACACCTTTACATTAAATTCCATGCCCTGCTGCGCAGCCTTTTCACATTGTTGGCCCATTTGTTCAACCATGACCTGATAACGTGTTCTCCTTTTGCATATTGACATGACAGCTTTTGCCCAAGCGTCTGTATCTACTTTTTCTCAACGCACGATCTTGACGCATGGTCTCGAACGCATAGTTTCGATGCATGGGTTTCCATTGTTCTCGTAGCAGCTTCGTCTCTCGTACTTGGGTCATTTGGGCTTCTTTTCTTCTTAATCCTGTGTTAAGAATAGAAAAGCTCATAATTTTTCAGATATTTTGTTTTGTAAATAATACCAACCCATGGTGATACATTTTACATAATTCAACTTCTAAAATCATGCGTTTAGCTCGAAAGTTACTCTAATTAATTCAAATAGTGACTATAATAACTTATATTTCTACAAGTTATCAATTGATTTCTTTACTTTTCTTTTTATTTTATTTTCAATAAATCTTTGAGTCACTTATATGCTTTATCTTTCAAGATCTTGGTTTATCATACAAAGTACTCCTTACACCAAGCTTGTTGGTGGCTTCTCGCTTGCTCCTAGGCTTGTTCTTTCTTTATTAAATGCTCTTATGCATTGGGGACAATGCATGATTCTAAGTTTGGGGTGGAAGGTTGCACTCGTACTTTTGTGTATTTTCTTATCCTACTATGCATGTTAGTGAAGGTTTTAATGATCATATGCATGTTGATTGCCTATAATGAGATTCGAATTTGCATAATAGATGACTTATTTTGGAAATAGAATAGAGAGCTAAATTCATTTAAGTCCCTCTTAAAATCTCTCATATTCTTGAGCACGTAACCACTTTAATTTAGAATCTTTAACTGAGAAAATGATTAAGTTGGGTGTATTTGGTTGTCACTCCGAAAGGCCCCACCGGTTAGATTGTGGAAATGCATGATAGTTTGTAATCTTAGACTAAGGAAAAAGAAAAGAGTATATATGCCTTTGAGAAAAGAAAAAATGTACACAAAATTATATGAGTTTTATTTTTCTCTCTCTTTAAATGTTAAACTTGTAATGAGTATGCATGGATGGGGATAAAAAAAAGTTGTCTTTGCTGTGAACAGTAAGGACACCTGGGAATTGACTAGGTACGAGTCCCTACAGTGAATGTGTGAAAGCTAGTGCCCCTAGGTAAAAGAGTGCAAATTTAGGGCCCTTGAAAAAAGTGGACATATTGCTCACTTGAAATGTACGAATGCTTGAAGATTGGTGCATGAGCTAGAGTAGGAAGAAAACTAGGAAAACTCTCTAAGTCCTAATTTGAGTTCTAGCATTTTAGATTAAAGGAGGTTAGCGCATGCACACATGAGAGATAGCAAGATTTGGCCTAGAATGACTATAACAATATAGATATGTTTGCATGTTTCTACTTAAGCTCTAAATGCTATTTTCTAAGACATAAGTCAATTGCACACTTCTTTATCTAAACTCCCTATTATTTGATTCTATTCTTTGCTCAGGACTAGCAAATCTCTAAGTTTGGGGTAGTGAAAAGCGCTTGAAAAGTGCTTTCTATTCTCTTAAATTAAGAGATTTTATATTAGATTTCACTTGTTTGCTAGTGGTTTTTAGGTTAAAATGAGGAAAATTAGAAGGAAAGACCAAAAGATCAAAATCGAGCCGGAACACAGTGAAAAAGAGAAGAAAAGAGTTTGCCAAAAAATGGCGCAGCACCGCGGTGATTCTATAATAGCTAAGTAACATAAACCTTCACAATTGGATCCTCAGTGGAACGATAATCGGACTTTACCGTTTGATAACTTGTAGAAATACAAGTTATTATAGTCACTATTTGAATTAATTAGAATAACTTTAGAGCTAAACGCATGATTTTGGTAGTTGAATTATGTAAAATGTATCACCATGCGTTGGCACTATTTACAAAACAAAATACCTGAAAAATTATGAGCTTTTCTGTTCTTAACGTAGGATTAAGAAGAAAAGAAGCCCAAATAACCCGACTAGAGACGAAGCTGCTACGAGAACAAATGGAAACCCATGCGTTGAAACTATGCGTCTGAGACCATGCGTTGAGACCATGCGTCGATACCATGCGTTGAGGAGAGTAAATACGGACGCCTGGGCAAAAGCCGTCAGGTCATTATGAAAAAAGACAACACATTATCAGATCATCGCAGAATCAATGTACCTACAATGTAAAAAGTCTACGCAGCAAGGCAGAGAATTTAATGCAAAGGTGTCAGGCCATCATGAGCTTCAACTTTTCAACACCTATAAAAAGCCCAAAGCTTCAACGGAAAAAGAGGAGAAAAACTAGTTCATGAGGTGAAAGCTCTGCACAACTCCTCCACCGTAACCAGCCTCCATTTCGAGCTCGTCTGAGAGAAGGATTCTGAGAACTTTCAGAATCATCTCCCAGTGAGTGAAAACCTTCACCCTATGGATTTTATGTATCAGATAGCAACCATCTCAAGCCTTCATGAAGCAAGAAGTTGCCAGTGGCGACTTAACGTCTTCCATTTTTGTTTATTTTCCATTTCCTTCCTTTTTACTTATGTTTTGTTAATGACATTTGAGAGAATGGTTTATTTTCTTAATATAAGTTTGATTGATGACTATCTTCCATTTATTTCCATATAAAATATCTTACACCATGTTATTTGAATGCTAAATGAGTTAGATGTTAGAGTTAGTTTTTCTTAAGCAATATGAAGTATATTACATCCTGATTAATGCATATCATTAGCTTGCATTGCTTTGTCTGACAAACAAATGTAGTAAGCACGACTGTATAGCTTGAGAGAGTAGATGGTTAATCTTTCACATTTATCAAGACTAGATAAAGTGCAGATATGTAGTTCATCTTTTGCCAACGCAAACTTACCATGCGTCTTAGAGATAAGATTAATGTAGCGTCGAAACATTGAAAGATGGATTCACAAACTCAGTTTTTATGTATGTACTTATACTTAGATAAGCTTAAGTAACAACTAGCTCCTGCGTGAACTCTACCTTTATCGCATGGTTCCATTCGTTCTCAACGCATACTATCTAACACTAAATGACATTTAACAAACCATCGCCGTGTCCACCTCATTGTTAGTTGTAGGAAATTTTATTCATTCTTTATGTATAGTTATAAATACATACAAATCTTTCACATATTACTTGTATAGTCCACCGCATAGTCAAGCATCTATTATCAACGCCTAGTTATTACAAATCCCTACCTTCGACCCTGGACTCACCAGGAAACCTATAAGAGCTAATACTTGGACTTCTTATAGGAAAACTTGCTTAATCATTATCACACATGAGTAATTCTCGACGCATCTTTGTACGGAAAACGATAACATCTATTTTTGTGCAACATGCTATGAAACTCAAATGTAAATCGAAAATAAAATACAAACAAATAAAAAAAAACCAACACCGTCTTATATGATAACTTGACTTGTGCACTTGCAGTTAACACATAAAGTGGCGCAATAAAAAATTGACGTTTGTTCAACGAAATTGATTTTTGAATTGAGAATTATAGGATTGTCAATCAAGGTAAGTAGTTTCCTTATCCTTTCCACAAAGTAAATTTTTTATAAAGATATGTCTTTGAGTGTTGTGATTTGGACATTGATTAAAAGTTTATTTTGGTTGTTTGAAAGTATGTTTTGGATCATTTGTAATTGATTGAAATCATACGTCTTTTACTGTTGCAAGTTTTTAGTTGATTTTGTTTATTGTGGACCTAAGAAACTTCTTGATATGGGTTTGGAAGTTCTCTATTACATTGCCACCTTACAATTATTTGCACAGATACAAGGTAGAAGGAAAGTAGAGTAGGGGTAGAGGAAAAGGAGGAAAGAGGAAAAGATGAAAGAATTTTACACTGGCTACAATTCTTCAGTTCAATGTGTCTTTATATGTTATAATGTATGTACTCAATTGTAGAGAACGGGTCTTTAAGTTGGAATTAGAAAAGTAGAATTTTCTCATTTGTTATTTGGTTTTCATGATAAAATAATATGTATTGAGATTGTCTTAACACACACGCGAGTATGTATGCATGTATTTTGTTGGTTGGGAGGCCTATAGTTCAAGGAAGAGATACTATTTTGTTAATTTTTCTAGAGCATGAAGAAGCACAAGGGGTTTCTCTAAGGTATTCTTTCCTTTTATGAAGTGACCTTTCTTTCTCTTCTATGCTATATCTAAAGTAATTATTTGGTTGAATGTGTGAAGTGAACTCTGCTTGTGTAATTTAATTTTGGTTAAAATACCATGGTTTCATTTCATTTTCGTCTAAGTAGTTAGTTCTCTGTTGATTTTTTTTTTATTATTATTATTTTTTTAAATCTCTATTAGCATCATCTGTCACACCCCTTCCCAAGCTATCCTCTTAACCCGAAAAGAGGCATGACAACAGCAAATATCGATCCTTTACAACATCTACTATCAACTTAACTCTCCTCAAATCCTTACCAGCTACTTGATAATATAATTGTAATTTACATTCAGACCATAGATAATACCAAATGAAACTTTATAATAATAACATCAAAGTTTTTACACAATTTTTCACTCTTTAAAGCCTAATATGTACAATGCTAGGTCTAAGTAGAAATATTTCCGATGCTTAAAACTAAGAAGCAGATCTAACGAGTTCGACGAGTAGGTTAAGCAACCTGGTTCTGCTCGCTACTTGGAAAGTTGAAAGCATTTAAAAACATGAGCTAGGTTGCCTAATGAGTGACAAGTTTGTAAAACTATGCTTGGCTTAAAAGCTCAACGAAATCATGCTTGATAATCAAATAATAAAGCTTCCAAAAGCTTATAAACATTTGCGCATTTTTCAAAGATTTTCCCTTAGTTGAGGCAGAGTAAACTCAACACTGCTCAACTTCGAAAACAACCTTAGTCAATATGGAGTAATCTTAACACGCTCAACATCGAAAGCAACCCTAGTTGCAATGGAATAATCTCATCATACCTAGCGTCGAATAACCTTAGCTGTGTGGAGTAATCTCAACACAACAGCGTCGAATTTTCCTCTATGTGCACATAAGAATTATAGTGTCCATATCTAGTGCATTTGGCAAACCAAACGGCATTACTAGGAACTCATAATGCCCATATGTTGTCCTAAAAGTTGTCTTAGATACATCAGATTCTCTAACCTTTAACTGATGGTACTCGAACCTTAAATCTATCTTAGAAAATACGACAGCTCCTCTGAGTTGGTCAAATAAATCATCTATACGAGGTAAAAGATACTTATTGCGTATTGTTACCTTATTCAGTTGACGGTAATCAGTACATAACCTCCTAATACCATCCTTTTTCTTCACAAACAGCACAGGTGCTGTCACACCCCCTCCCAAATTACCCTACTCAACCGGAGAGGAGATGTGAGAACAGCAAACATCACTCTCTTGTGACGTATACTGTCCATCTGTACCTGATTAACCTGTTAAATTATTTCATACATATCTACTCATAGATTCAAAGCCATAAGAACTTATGTTTATGCAATTAAACATTCCAACATGTTCACAATATACTTCTACAACAACCCATCTCACATCCCAACATATGTATAACTAGGTCTACATGCCACCTATATAAGGTTATTTACACATACAACAACCACAATGTGAATTGTTTCTGATAACTCGAAGCTTAAGTAGGGCTAGCTGGAGTAGGCTAAGCACCGGGAACGTCCTCGCTACCTGGGTGGAAAAGAAAAAATAGAAAGCATGAGCTAAAAGCCCCGTGAGTGACTAGTTTTGAAAAAACTGTCTTTGGTTTGGAAACCAACATGGTAAAACCGTTATCACAATACGTATAAAATATGGATTCAAATCATAACTATTGGAAAAACATGCTCAAATACCTTTGCCAAATCATACATGATCGTTTCAGAAAAATCATATAGAAATCCAAATTAATTTTACAATCATTTTCCTTAGTTGAGGCGGAGCAAGACTCAACGCTCTCAACGTCGAAAACAACCTTAGTTAGGGTGAGCAAGACTCAACACACCCAACGTCGAAAACAAAGATTTTCCTTAATTGAGGCGAAGCAAAACTCAACGCACCTAACGTCGAAAACCTCTATGTGTACATAGGAATATCTCAGGATGCCCAAGTACCTTCTCCGAGTCCATTAGTACTGAGAAAACATTTTAGAAGTAGGTATGTTTCGCATAAACAATTCATTGTAAATACCTTTCATGGAAAACAAAGCGTTTTTCAATAAATAGCATCTTATAAACATGCTTTTCAACAACTCTTGGAAAACAGATAAAACATGCCTTCACGCCATAAAATCAAGTATACACAGCCATCATGCTTTTCAAAGCATCATAAAATTACATTTAATAAGATAGCTGCCTTATAATCAATACAATCATCTATCAGGCTTTTCAAATCATCATAAGAAAACCGAACTACACATTTTCAATAAAATCATTTTTAAAGAAAGAAAAGTGTCACTCACTACTTGTCCTAGCCCTGAGCGGATTATACGCCTTTCCTAGCTCTTCCTGGCCTATAAATACACATTTCTCATGTTAGGCTTTCCTAAACTTCCTTTCCATAACCATTAAGTTTGTATAATTAAATTCCAATCATGCTTCATCACCGAGACTCATTTCTCCCAAAATAATTCATAATGAGCGAGATTACCAGCGAGATTGGCCTACAAATATACAACACTAGCGAGACCATAACGAGCGAGACTAGCGAGATTCACCTTGAGTAGCGATACTTAGCGACACTCAGCAAGATTTGGGAGACGCATAGACCTCTACAGTACCAGCGACACTCGTCTTACTACTCACTCTCCAACTTCTCAGCGATACTGTAATACCAGCGACACCCGACAGCCACAGTTTCTTCCTTCCTTTTATTATCACTTCTACCTGATAAAAATCACATTTCCAGCCAAATTCAGAACTTCTTCCCATCTACAAACTTGTAAAGGAATAGGTTCTCTAACTTACCTCAAAATTTCAGAGCATGATTTTTCTCCGTTTGAGAGATATTCTCAACTAACACCAAGTTGCTCTCAATTGCTAGCAAATCAATAGCAATCACTTCCACCTACAATTTTACATGTTTCCCCTAAAATTTAACTCAAACATCCTTCATAAAAATGGTTATAAATTGAGTTAACTTACTAACCTCAAAATTTCAGCCCTAGTTTCACCTTCCTCAGCTCGCACTTCTCCAAATACTAGACCATGCTCGGATTTCACAACCATAATTAAACTTTCTGTTCAAGCTTTAGTTACACCACCAAAACGAATAGAATTCCACTCAAATTTGACATGAACACCTTCTTCTACCTTTCCTCGTTGTTTGTCTGAAAAATGGAACCGACTCGAGCTCTGGAAAGTGTTTAAAATGATTAAATATTTAGCCCACTCATATATATATATGCTGCCAACTTCACCTCCACTTCCATTCCTTTTTAAAATAAGTTGGTGAGCGCAAACCTTTTCACCAACACACCAACGCATAGCAACCCTCGACGCAACCTACCTCCAACGCCCATAGCAGCCATCCATACACCACTACCTTCAATGCATGGCAACAACCTTCAATGCATAGCTGCAATCCATCGCATACAACTACGCTGGTAACAACCTTCAACGCATAGCTACAATCCATCGCATACAGCTACTCTTCAACGCATAGTAACTTTATCAACGCATGGTAGGTCAAGTACAACTTTTCCCGGCCAAGGTCCAACTTCCCTTCTAACGCATGTAACACCATTAGCGCATGGTGACACCTTCAACGCATAGTAACTTTTTCATGGTGACACCTTCAATGCATAGTAGCGCAATCAAAATATAACAATTCTTCAACCTTATCAACGCATAGCCATGGCCAACACTTAACAGTTTTTGCTCCTTCACTCTTGGCCACCATTCCTCTTTACAACGTATAATCACATAACTTATTCTTAGCTTGTCTTCTCCCAAGGTTAAGCATGTCTTACAAGTTAGGGCTTACAATTCATTACCCCCTTTTTGAGAATTTCGTCCTCGAAATTCAAGTAAGATCATTCCGAGAAAAGATAAGGATATTTGATCTTCATTTGGTCTTCACTTTCCCATGTTGCCTCTTCCACTTGGTGATTTCTCCATAAAACCTTAACAAGTGGTATAGTTTTTTTATCTTAACACTTGCTCTTTTCGATCAAGAATTTGCATAGGCTCCCTTTCATAAGACAAGTCTTCATTTAGTTGAATAGGTTGAACCTCCAAAACGTGTGTGGAATCTGGAATGTACTTTCTCAATAGAGAAATATGGAATACATCATGTATTTTGGACAACTCCATTGGTAACGTTAACTGATAAGCTGATGGTTCTATTGATGCGCACTTTGAGTGTTAACCGCAAGTGTACGGGTCAAGTTATAATATAAGACGGTTAAGTCCGAATATCGTTCCACTGGAAATCCAATTGTGAAGGTTTAAGTTACTTAGCTATTCTAGAGTTGAATCAATTTTATTTGAGGATTGAATTTGAAAATTATGAGTTATGAAAAATATAAATCAAATAAGGAAAGTATTAAAGTGAGAAACACAAGAGTCAAAGAGAGTTCTAGGGTAATGAATCCTTGTTTATTTCATCATGCAATATTATAGATTTCATGGATTTTATTGTCATTCATATGCCTAAGTCTAGAAGCTTAATTCCAAGTTATTTTCTCTCAAAAACAACCATTTCTCATGCAACTCGATTGATTATTAATCTCTTAAAACCAATACAAAATTACATGGCATTAAAAATAGTCTTTAACAACTTTTATTGTCAACCTAACTACTCTCGTGATAGATTAACAACAATTCATTGTTATGGATCAAGTTAAACATACAATCTCTCAATCATACATCTAACCTAACATGTGAAGATGGTCAATCCACAAGAATTAAACACAAAACCATGAAAGTCTACAAGATTAACATAATTTCATAAACAAATCATCAAAACCCTAAAACTAAAGAGTTTAGCCACTCATAGCTTGAAGCAACATGTTTGAGCAAAATAAACAAAGAAAGGGAAACTCTACTGAAAAGAGGCTTTTGATTGAGGTAGCACCGTCACGATCTCCTTGGCTCTCACGTCGGAATTCGAAGGGCACCACGACTATCTCGAACTCTTTTCCTCTTCCTTGCAACTAACTCACTCTTTGAACTCTCACTCAATTCTCTCATTTTTGTGCCTCTTTAGGTCTGCACTTCCTTGATTTGATTTGATGCCTAAGGCTGCTGGAAACCCCCAAATTTATAGAGTTTGGCCGCCCAAAAATTTACCAAAAATAACAAATTTTTCATTTAAGGAAAACTGGCACCGCAGCGCTATTGAAAAATCTGGGACAGCGCCGCGACGCTGTTGGAGAGCGCCGCGGCGCTAGGGCTGCGATCTGAAAAGCCAGCTCTCGGGTTTTAGCGCCGCGGCGCTGCCCCAATTTCTGCCATTTTGGGTTTTTCAGCTCTTTTTCGTGGTATTCTTGCTCGGTTTTGATCTTTTAGTCTTTTCTTCTAATTTTCCTCATTTTAACCTGAAAACCACTAGCAAACAAGTGAAATCTAATATAAACTCCCTTAATTTGAGAGAATAGAAAGCACTTTTCAAGTGCTTATCATCTATGCGTTCCAAAATCTCATAAAATCCAATGTATCTCAGACTCAACTTTCCCTTCTTTCCAAATCTCAAAATTCATTTCGAGGGGGATAACTTTAAGAAAACTTTATCACCAAGTTTGAATTCTAAATCCCTACACCTCTTATCAGCGTAGCTTTTCTGTCGATCTTGTGCAGTCTTCAACTTTTCTCTTATAAGTTTAACATTTTTCAATGTAGTTTGTACCAGTTCCGGTCCCATCAACTATGTTCCCCCACTTCACTCCAACATATAGGAGTTCTACATCTTCTGCCATATAGTGCTTCATAAGGTGTCATTCCAATACTAGAATGGTAACTATTATTATAGGCAAACTTCATTAATGACAAATGAGTATCCCAGCTTCCTTTAAATTGCAGCACACAAGCACGTAGCATATCCTCTAGGGTTTGAATAGTTCTTTCTGATTGTCCATCAGTTTGAGGATGGAAAGCTGTACTAAATTTTAGCTTGGTTCCCAATGCTTGTTGTAAACTTGGCCAAATCTTAGATGTGAACCTTGGACCTCTATCTGAAACAATAGACACGGGAGCTCCATATAGGCTTACTATTCTGTCAACATACAGCTTGGCCAACTTGTCTAGGGTGAAAGTCACTTTTACTGGCAGGAAACGTGCAGTCTTAGTAAATCTGTCAACTATCACCCATATTCCACATGTGCAAGGTACGCTGAACAACCCTTGCTTAACAATTTATTAGTTTTAACAGCAGATATCAAACAGGTAAGGAGAATCTTTTTGTCTCCCTTAAAAATAACTTCAGTCCCTTCGAATCCTTTAAATACAACCTCTTTCCAAAAATAATCCATAGTGGCTCTATATTTAGACAAGAAATCCATTCCCAATATAATATCAAACTCTTGAATGTCTAAAGGAATCAAGTTTGTTCTCATGGTACACCACCAATTTCAACCACACAATTCTCGCACCTCATTAGCTACAAGCACATCACCAACAGGGGTATAAATAAACAACTCTTCAGGCAAAGGTTCTAGTTTACCATCAATATTTACAGAAAACATGCTAGCAACGAAAGAATGGGTAGCTCCAGGATTTAATAACACATGGGCAAAAATATGGCAAATAGGAAGTGTACCGATAACAACATCATGAGGATCATTAGCTTCTTACTGGGTCATGGCAAAAACCTTCCTATGTTGTCTTGGTCATTTTGTAGCCCATTTATGCCTCGATCCACTAGTTCCCTCACCACCAATTCCAGCAGATCTTTGTTGTTGACTAACCATATGTGAAGCAGTTCTCTATTCATATTTAATTTCTTGTTGTATTCAGGTTACCCATATATCTTCTCCATGTCCTTCAGCATTGGGGACCATCTTTTGAAAATCAAACATGCTAAATCATTTATAAACATAAGTTAAACAATTTTTTAAAATTTCAGAGTATTTCTCAAAATAGCATGTTTTTTTTCACAAAGCTCGATATTATAAATCATCATGCTCAAAATCATGTAAAAGCATGTTCAAAATCATATTAAGAAACACATGCTTTACGAAATTCAACCTATGCCAGAAATCTCATATTCTATGAATAAACCGAGCATTCGAGAAATATCAAGAGAATAAATTATTTTAAACAAATTTAAGTCACTCATAATTTGTCCTAGGCTCTTAATGGGTTATATGCTTCTCCTAGCTCTCTCCTGCCTAGAATAAATTAATTCTTTTGTCAATATCCTTAAAACTCCCTTTATGATATATTTTAAGTCATTTTAGCTAAAAAAGGCTCACTGACAAACAAAAATTAGCCAAAATGTCCAAAAGTGGAAAACTGCCCCTAGGCATGTTCAACAGTCCTGCAGGCACACACACTTAGCCAACCTAATCTCAAATGGGCAGCAAACCTCGCACAGCACACTGCCCTACACGTCCAGTCACTACCTCGCCCACATTGCCCCTCGTGGGTGGCAACTCCCGCACACTTACTGCCAAAATAACTTCAAAAGAGGCAAGGTGCACGTGTGTCTGCATCGGCAGTCTGTGTCGTGCACCTCTCGCTTACCCTTGCGTTGATAGTGGCGTGTCACCTCTTGGGCGTCCAAAACTTGTTAAAATAACCTCAAAGGGTTCTTTCTTCCAGCCACTACCCTTGCTCGCCTACATACACAACCTCTTCGAAAATGCACCCGGCAGCCTCAACACTATCTTCTCTTCCAGCTGCCAAAAGTAATGTTTCTAGCCAAAATTAAATTTTGCTTCCTCTTACAAACCTTTAGATAAATTGTCTTAGCTAGCTTACCTCAAAATTTCAGCCTCTAACTTCTCTTATTTCGCCAGATATCACTAAATCTTCGCACTCTGCTCTAGATTACTTGATAGCTAAACAAACTTGAGTTTTTGATGAATTTCGAGTTCTTCCTACAGAGTTTCTTTCCGGCAGCCCTCTCGGTGAAACTAGGCTCGGTTTAGGATAATTTAGTCAAAGAAAATCACAAATGGCACGAGGAATTTGCACACACTAATCTCATCAATCGACCCCTCTATTTATAGACTTTCTAGAAATCGGCATGCAAATTCCTAGCTAGCCACCTCATGCTTGCATGCATGCCCATGCCACACTTAACCTCAAAATTACACCCAATCTGGCTTGCTTATCACTTAAGTCTAGGCTTTGCTTAACCAAGAAGAAATGGTGGATGCATCCTCGGGCAAAGCTTCCTCCACACATCCTTTTGAGATTAGCTAGCTATCTTGCACACAATCCCCTTTGGCCAACTTGGGTGCCTAGCATTGACACATAACCACCATGCGTCAACCCCAAGGCCCTCATGGACACATAGCCTCGACGCATCATCCTTCCTACTAACCTCAAACGCATAGCTACTTGCCCAATGCATCAACCATCATGGACACACTCCTTGGCCCAACCTTCCAACATTCTAGGCTCGCAACACATACCCTCTTGGGCCCGACTACCACCTAGTCATCCCTTTTGCCGGCCACACACCTACCACACACAACTCGACCACTCTAAGTCAAGGGCTCTCGGCCACCTCCATCTTATCACCCGTCAAGCCACTTGTTAGTCGTCTCTTCCAAAAATGTTGAGAATAAAAGTAGGGCTTACATTATTTTTGTAAATTGTGAAAATATATTGGAATGAAGGGGGTTCACCAAAGGTGTGAAGAATATCATGAAACTATTTGGCCTTTGAATTTGGTATCTTTATTTTTGTCACTATATATTTGTAGTATATCTATTTGTATTATCAACCCACACTAATGTTCCCAAACCCCCCATCTACCCAATTTTGCTTATAATTCATTATTACAAGGTAGTGGTTGTTGGAGCAAGTTTTTATAACAATGTAATTGCTAGTTGTATTTTATTTTTCTTATTAGTTTATTTGGAGACTTTGGAGATCTAATATAGTAGTATACATTTATTATAGATCATAAAATTTGAATCTATGAATGATTTCCTATGTAGAGTTCCATTTTTACTTCTCGAAAGTTATTTCTTTGCTCTTACTTATTTTTCTCGTCATGCTAAACATTGGTATAAGTTATTTCTTTGCTCTTACTTATTGTATGAATTTTGGGAGGAAATTTTACTTGATCTCTGTCTTTGGGGGATGTTTGTTATTGTTCTATTGGTATTTTTGCAATTCCAAAATGGTGGTAAATGAATGGGGGACGTTTGTTATTGTTCTACTTAATCAGAATGTTGTGGGGGCCTGTTTAGAACTCATTTTTGCTCCTGTTGATGACTTGTTTTTTCTTGAAGTTTTTGAGAGTTGTAGATTTCTTCCGTCCAAGCTTTGTTACATTTAAGTGGTAATCTTTACATTGTTGAGTTGAGTTGCTAGGTTTGATAACTTTCTTTAGTTGTTTGTGTTTGGAAGTCTATATTGTTTCTTATGTTTATGTATTTTGTTCAATGAATTCAGTTTCTATTAATCTTTTCACTTCCTTTCATAAGCTATTTTCTATAAGTTTTAGATCAATTAATTATTGCATTGCATATTTGTTTATAAACCTTAGAAAATCAACGACTTGTAAAGTGTTGTTGGTTGTAAGTTTGGACTAATTTAGACCCACCAAAGTAGACAACCAACTCTCTCAATCTTTAGACTTCAAACTTTAGAGCTCTACGTATATATTGGTCAATGTAACTTGTTGATAAGTTAGTTAAACAATTTGTCACTTTCTTTGTTGTAAATTATTTAATTTTTGTGGTTGAAAGTTGAGTTGTATATACAAAAGCAATTAAGAAATTATTTTGTGTATGTACAGGTAAAAGAGAAATATTATTGATTTGCACGTGTGGCTAAATTTTTTTTTTTTTTTTTAATTTTTCAATATTAAAACCATGGCAGGCATTGCCTATCGCAAAAACAAAGATTTAATGTTGGGCAATCGACATTAAAGACAACCAACATTGAAGAATATGTTATTAAATGTGTTTAATGCCAGTTGTAATGTGTTCAATGTCAGTTGAAAATCGATATTAAAGACCTTTAATAACACAATCTTCAATGTCAGTTGTCAATCGACATTGTACCCCTATAATGTCAGTTTTCAACTAACATTATAACCCAAATTTGTAGTAGTGAAATTTGAGCATTCTGTCATTTTTCCAGTAAGGTCATGTTTCATTCCTTATTGGAAAAATGACAGATTGTTATTCAGTCCTTTTTTTTTTTTTATAAGGAAGTGTTGAAACCCTATTCCTAGACAAAAATTCATGGATTCAAGTATAGCTAAGAAAAAAATTCCTAATTTTTTTTACCAGGAAGTATTCAAATCCTAAATGACAAGTAATTTGTTTCAATATGTCAGTCCATTTCAAAAATCCCCATCGTCCTTTTGGGTTTTTACCGGAAATCACACAAATAGAGTGATAAGTAACAATCGAGGATTCGGATTTAACAACTTTGTTGATGAACAAGACCTTTAGACCTCAAACTAAAACACTCCAAATTAAGATGATCTCAGCCCTTAAGAATGGCTAGATGACAGATTACTTAGACGATTATCTATTTTTTCATTCATATTCCATAAATTTGTAGCCATCCAAGAGTAAATGACATCCCATTTGAAGTAGCTTGTCATTAAATGAAGTTTGATTCTTCATAAATTCCACATGACATCACATAATTCTTCTTCTTTGGTTAGTGTAAACTTTACAGCATGTATGACTCATTCTTGATGCTCATATTGCATGATTGAGGTTCTTCCGTTCATATCATAAAGCTCACATGAATGAGCCCCATCAATTTAATTCGAGAATACTGTAAAAAAAAAAAAAGAAAAAAGAAAAAAGCACTTTGAATCTGGACCCTAAACAAAGTACTGGTGAACGGAATTCATCACCTAATTCCCTACCAAATAATTAACCATCCTCACAAAAACCGTAGCAGTAGCAAGACTGGGTTGAACATAGGGAGCACTTGAATTTCTCAATTGAATCGCTAATAGTCTTAGGTAACCAAAGGGGGGAGGTTTTGAAGTTGGTTGTTGCAAGAAAAGTTAAATTGCCTAAAATAAACGCGACAAGTAAAAGGGTTGAAAATTTATATGAGAAAGCCTAGCTTGGGTTGCATGAGATTTTCCCCTATTCGAGATATTTGATCATTGAATTCTCATTACCAAAATCAATTAATTGCTTGCACCGAACCAATTTAATTAGAAAGGCCAATTATATTGTCCTAAATGACTAACTAGTCCAAATTGATTAGATGAGAAGCATGCGAATCAAATTGATCTAATTGCATTAAGATCTAGGGAAAGTTAGGTGAAACATCCAATTTTTAAGCTCCTAATTAGACGTTTGTTCGATTCAATCTAAGGTTGATTAGAACAATGCTTATCGTATGTAATTTAAAAGTCAACCTAACCTATCGCTTCTAGAGACCAACATGAGATCAAGTGTCACACGTCAAACATTGATCTAAAGCAATGACCATTCCAATAATATGATCGTGATATCATAAAAATCGTAATTGAATCAGAAAATACAATAATCTCGGTTCAAAATCTCACAAATACAAGAAAGTAGGGGGAAAATCCTAAAACCCAAGCTAGATTACGTTAGCATTGTGAAACCCAGAAATCAAAGCTAACTTCCAATATTGAGAAATTTGACTGAGTGTTGGAAGCATGGGATCAAATGTGAAAAATTCAACTCATCTACCCTTAAACTAAGGATGAAACTCATGCCTCGGAAGAATGCTATGGTGATGGACGCATGGTAAAGCGATGTTGGACGCATGGTCCATGTCTCGGGAAACTTTTAGCTAAGTGCTGGACAAGTTATAATAGTTGATGAGTGACACTTAGGCTAAAGGGGGAAGGTTTGACATGTAGCTTGTAAGATGGTGAGATTTTGGCTAAGTGTTAAACAACTTATGGTAGTTGGAAGGTAACCCTAAGGCCAACATAAGGAAGTTGGATGCATGGTTTGGCTAGGGACAAGATATCGGCTAAGTGTTAAGCAACCAATCTTAGTTAAAGGAAAAACACTTAGGCCAAGGTGCAAGCATATGGAGTTGGACGCATAGTGTGGCTATCAAGTTGAAATTTTAGCTAAGTACAAGGGACTGCGAACGCATAGTAGCATGAAATAAGGGGTGTTGGACGCTTACCTCATTAGAAAGGAAATTTGGTTAAGTGTTGGATAATTTATATTGGTTAAAAGGTAGCAAAGGAAGCATACCTCAGAAAAAGACAGGTTGGATGCATGGTGGTCCTAAGATGGACGCATAGTGGACTTAACCCGAGCCTAGTTGGATGCATAGGAAGTTTTGAAGAAGCTTAGGTAGGCGTCCGAAAAGGTAAAAGTAAGAAGAAGGTGGCTAAACTCCAAGTTGAACACTTCAAGAGGTCAAATGTCAACAGAGCATGCATATACTAAGTGACAAAGTAGGAGGTGTTGAGCTATGAGATGAGTCTCACTACACTTGGACACTTAGACAAATCTGAAGTAAGAGTTGGTAGCATGCATGCTTATGTCATGCATGGTAAGGACACAGAAGTTGATGTGTTGAACTTAAGAGAGTTATTGGATGACAAGGACAATCTTCTCAATCCTATAAATAGGACTTGAAACCTTGACAATTCAGACAATTCACTTCAAAACGAAAGTTCATCAAGAGAGAGAGCTTTGAGGGAAGAAAGAACTTTGGTCAAGAAGAAGGCAAAGATTCCCAGGCGCCCAACTCAGCCAGACGTCCAACACAAACAGTCCAGGCGTTCAAATGAGCTACTCCAAGCGTCCAAGCTATGTACCAAGCATCCAGAAAAGGAATTCCAAGCGTCCAAAGGAGGTTCTGGGCGTTCAATTTGTTGTTATAGGGCCTGTTAGTGTATCTTTTAGATAAAAAACATAGTCGTGTGCTCAAGGGTGAGAGTAAGCTAAGTTTTTGAAATGGCAAGGAGTAGTGAATGAGGTTAAGAGGATTTGAGGGCCAAAACCCTAATCTACTGTAAGTGGTTTCTTTTCTAAGAGTTAAATATTATTTTGCCTTACATTGTATCTTGTTATGTTGTGAGAATAACAGAATGTCGCACAAGATGGTCGGAGAATCTAAGGATCTAGAATCTAGGTCTGTGGCGAAATCTCATGGGATGGTCAAAGGGTTACCATAACCTAGATTCTGAGTCTATGAGAAGAACCTCACATGGGATGGCCAGAGGACTAACGAGTCTAATTTCTGAGCCCATAAAGAGGTAGGTCTGTGTAAACATAGAGAGAATAACGATCTGTTGAGCCAAGTGGAGTCAGCAGGGAATGAGTGCTATATAGAGATAACCACTGGGAGTGATGTTTGAGTAGTTAACCTCATTGTGATATAGCTTCATTATGATGTGTTAAAGTTAAAATGTTTGGTATGTTTAAAGGGTCAAAAGGGAACCCTATGCTTTATTAATATAGCCACTCACTGGGTATCTAGCTCACTCTTTTCCTTTATGTTTTCCTCTCAGGTAGCAGAAGAATTCCCGTTGTTGCACAAAGTCAAGGTCTCCAACAGGATAGTTATACTTTACTAGACATTACTGAGTTGTAAAATAAGTTTTAAATTTATCTAAGAATTGTTTAAATGTTAACCGTTCCATCCTTATTGTTTAAGCTTGGTCTGGGCAGAAGACGAGAATGTTAGAAGTCAGACAGTAGGCATCACAAAAGGGTGATGTTTGTTGTCTTCACCCCTCTTATTGGGTTAAAAAGGTTAATTCGAGAGGAGGTGTGACAACCTTACTCATAATCGACATGCTAATCAATGAGGCGAAGTTGGATACATCTACTGACGAGAAGAAAAATGGAGCAAAATCAAGGTGGAACCGGCAGAAACCAGAGATGTCTTAACCTAGGCGGCTAAAGCTTTACTTATAAAAAGCGTGATAATGTTACGACGCTAAGATACAATACTGCGACATTGACAAATATTTCACGCAGTTGAACTTTAGATCACTGAGACACTGTGTGCTTTTTACGAGCAATGGCATTCTATAAATGGTGTCGAGCATGGTGCCACAGGGTGTTGCAACAGTATGTTTATAGGGGCAAAATTGTAATTTTGGCCTTCTCTTTCCCTATTGATGCAATAAAGCTCCGTTTTGGACCGTTTTAGCTTCATTCTGTCACAAAAGTCCCATTCAACCCTTTAGGTGCTCGAAACATATAAAATGGTCAAATAAACATATAAAACCAAGGAACAATCTCGATGCTATCAAGTGCCGTTGTAGAAAATCAAGGTACTTGTTTAGAATCCAACGAACGAATGGAGATTTGGCCAAAATCGAACGAAGATTCAGTCGTTTTAGGGAAGAAGACGAAGGAGAGTTTCGAGAATGAGGGTTTTCGGGAAGCAGATGAAAAGGTAAAGTGAATTATGAATGAACTAGTTTCGAGAAATATAATAACGTAAAGAGGAATTTGAATATGAACCTATTTTGGGAAATACACAAAGGAGAATTTGAACTGATTTTGGGAAAGATAAGACCATAAAGGGGAATTTGAATCAGCTTCTAGGAGGAAGGAAGAAGAAGAAGATAAGATGAGAATTAAATTGAGGGCATTCAAGACTTTTTTCACAGTGTAGGCCCTACCATTAAAAATTCGAAAGGTAAAAAAGATATTAGGAAAAAAAGTTTTTAAAGAAGGGATTACTTTTGTATTGTAAAAAACCTTTTAAATTAGAAATAACATTTTTTGAATTAGTCACTATTTTTGTATGATTTAAAAATATTTGGTTTTTAATAGTTAATGAAATATTCGTTGCTATGATTCGAATTTTAGATTTGATTTTTGGATTGATGGGTTTTTGGTGTTCATTGGGTATTTTTTGTCTTCTTATATTTTCTGATTAATAAATTTTTGGTGTCTACAAGGTATTTTCGTCTTTTGATAATAAGCAATTAATAATCGTGAAAATCATTTTGCTATTTTTATAATTGTGAAACCTTTTTGCTATTTTTGAAAATGAATCTTTAAAATTTGTTATTTCTCTTATCAGTTATAGGTAGCAAACTCTCATTGGACCAATTTAATTAGATTAACCTATATCATCATGTAGACATAGCAAAAATCTACAAAAATATAATCGAACCAAATTTATGATCTAACTAGTGAATCATGAATTTAGTGTTCTTAAAATATATTAAACTGCAACACATGTCCACGCGAACTTTGGAAAATATATATATATATATATCCCTTAATTATGCAAAATAAAATAAACAGAAAAATACTAAACAAGTTCTCAAATATAATTTAAAGATGAAAACAGACTGAAATCTAAGAAAATAGAACTTAAAACGTGATAGTAGAAAGAATTATATTAAAACTTTATAAATTAAATGATGCTAATGCTCTTGTTGTTGATATCTTGAATTTCGGTTTCATTTTGAGGCTTTGGAGTGGTAACCACTGCAATGTCTTTCAATTGATCAAGTTGTCCTTGGCTTTCAGATGGTGTCAATTGAAGGCACTTGTTCATCTCTTTGCTTTTGCCCCACAACACCATGTATAAACCACCTACGATCAGCACTGCTCCAACTACGCTATTATTTACTCAACACAAATATAAACTAGGTCAACAAAATTTTCATAAAATTATTGTTTTCATGTGCTGTATAATTAAATAAATATATGAATCAAATTATGTTCATGTATAGTTTAGGCCTGTTTTTATGGCCATTTTTGCTTGATTGCGATTTCGGTTTTAGTTTTTTTTAAATGCATATATGTTTTCCTTTTAATCAATTTTTTTCACAAGGATTTTTTAAAACATTGGTGAAAGGTAGATAATTAAAAAAGAAAATGTATGTATTTGTGTGTGTGTATATATATATAAAGTGGAAGACTAATGTTCATAACTTTAATTATATTTCTTTTATGAAAAAAAAAAAAACTCAAATTCCTATTAAGTGAGGCTTTATTATATATTATACTTTTTGGCCCGTTCGGTAACCATTCAAATTTTCAAAATTATGCCTATATAAACAATCCTTCCACATCTAAATCTTTTGCTTTTGCCATACTTTCTACCAATGTTTTACAAAAATGAAACCAAAGTTTTGAAAATTGAAATAAGTAGTTCTTGTTTTTTTGGAATTTGGCTAATAATTCAACTTTTTTATTTAAAAAGATGGAAACCCTCATAAGAAATGGAGAGGAAATAGACATAATTTTAAAAAACAAAAACCAAAATAGTTGTTAAAAAGAGCATTATTTTTTAGTTTTTGAAAATTGTGTTTGATTTCCTTGATGTTTCCCCTATAATACTTTTTATCGAGAGAGAAAAAGAAAAAAAAAAACATATGAATTCAATTTCAAAATTTTAAAACAAATTTTCAAAAGCATTTTAAAAATTTTCAAACTTTTGACTTGAATTTTGAAAAAATCCTTAAAGTGGAGTTGAAAAGTATATATTCATCATGAAATTAGTTTTAAGAAGTCAAATTTAATGAAGTTTAATTTTTAGACTCATATTAACCTTCAGTTGTAAATGAAAATAGTACACATTACAGAACTCATTGCATGGTGCATGGTGCATGGTGCATGGTTGGTAAGTTAAATGATACTCTCATACTATAGGGCTTACCTGCCAAGGTGCAACTTTTCATCGAGACAAAGAGATCCAGCAATAGCTACGAGGAGAAGCATGAGAGGGCTGAAAATAGATACATACAGAGGCCCTCTCATGCGTACGCACCACGCCATTACTGTCACCACGGCTCCCGAACCCACGATCCCCTGCACCTATAAACTTTTAACTTTCTTCTATTTTAATCCATCCATTTTCAAACTAATTAATATTTTATTTTTATAATAAACTATTTATTTTTTGAAAATTCAATTCATAAATAACCCTATTTCTCTTTATCGTTTTTATCTCTTATTCAAAATTTTCTTTTTATTTTTAGAATTTGTGTTTCTTTCATAAAAGTAAATTTATAATTGAAGAATTGGAAAGAAACAAATATTCAAATCGTTATAAATAGATCTTTAAAAAAAAAAAAAAAAAAAAGATGATTTTGTTCTTGTTATGCTATTTTTCCGTTTTCTTTTCTTTTCTTTTTCTTTCTAATTTTCACCTATTTATTTTAAATGATAAAACGGCTTAAAATAGTAATAAATAATAATGAAATATCACAATCTAGTTGCGATAAACTGCGATAGACTACTGTCTGTATCTATCCCGCGGTCTATCGCAAATAGACAATAAAATTTTGCTATATTTGTAAATATTTTGGTTCATTTATCTATATTTGAAAACAACCCTATAACCTATGTAATTTGAAATCATACTCATATTAACATGCCAATACACATATTAAAAACAAAACAAAAACGTTAAAGTGAGTTTGACTTAGTAATATTTATATATGCTATCTCCCTAGAGGCTGAAGATTCAATACTCCAACATGTAGTTGTTTTGTACTAACAAAAAAGACAATAAAACAAATAAGGACCAAAATTATTAATTTTTTTTTTGGAAGCAAAGAGGCTAGATAGATTTTAGAAATGGAAATAAAATAAATTTAAAAGTTTAGGCCCATTTTGTATTTTAGGCTTTGATTTGTAATAATTTCTTTTCTTTTTTAATGAAAATTAAGTCTATAGACACTACTTCTATCTTCAAATTTATTCCTTTGTTATCTACTTTTACCAATCGTTTAAAAAACCAAGCTAAATTTTGAAAACTTAAAAAATAACTTTTAAAAACTTGCTTTTGTTTTTAGGAGTTGGCAAAGAATTCAACTATTGTACTTAAGAGAGATATAATTCATTGTAAGAAATGGAGAGAAAATAAGCTTAATTTTTAAAAATAAAAACAAAAAACGAAATGTTTACCAAAAGGGCCGTTTTTAGTTTTTGAAAATTATGTCTATCCTCTTAATTTCATACAATAATTCTTTTTTTTTTTTAAGTAAAAGAGTTGAATTATTAGCCAAATTTCTAAAACAATAACAAAGTTTTAAAAACTATTTTCTTTTTTAGTTTTCAAAAGTTAGCATAGTGTTTTATGCTAAAATTTGAAAATATTGGTAAAAAGTAGATGACAAATTTAGAGGTAAAATATGAGTGTTTATAGATTTAATTTCAAAAGACTACAAATAAAAAATCAAAGGGGACTGAAATAAATATAAAATAAGAAAAAGAAAAATGGAGAGGACAAAAGGGTAATGAATTGAAATAGTTAATTACAGCAAAAGCGACGGTGAGAAGCCTGATATTCCAACCCAATTTCCACTGATTCCAATCCCTCTCCACGCAAATTGATATCGCCACGCCTTGAACTGCTCCCATTAAGCACGTCACCGCCGTGCTCGAGTATTGGCATGGATATATTTTCGTCATTTTTGTCTACCACCAAAATCAAACCTTATACACCATATCAATTCTAGAAAAAAAAATATATATATATATATATATCACACACACTATACCTAAATATTTTATTGGAATTTATGAATTTTGGTAATTTGTGCTTGCATCCAATTAATTTTTGTGTAAAACTTTATAACATTCAAATTAATAAGTTTATTAAAAAAAAAATTACTATGACGTTCTATTAAAATGAGTGGATGAGTTAACGACAATTAATAGAAGGTTAAAGTTTCTTAAGAATATTTGATTCTCTTTTAAAAAAAAAAAATAAGAATTATACAAGTATATAGAAAATAAAGAAAGATTTAGTTAACCTGAAGGATGAGCCAAAAAGAGTAGGAGAGGCAGCTAGCGAAGGCGAGCAGACTTCCAAGCAGAAAATTTTGAGAATGAGCATCTTGGTGAAGATGCGCCACGTGTTGTCCGTGCAGAAGGTCCACGTGGGTTGTCCAAATGTTAATCTCGAAGCCTTTGTAGAAAGTGAGAACCATGGCCCCACCAATCCCCACCAACGTTCCTACTACTTTCGCCAACCCTTCTTTCTTCCTTAGGTTCAACTTTTCCATCCTACACATTTACATCTTTCTATATCATCAACTTTTTACTAAATATTCATTTTAATTTGAAAATTAAAAATTATAATTAATTAATAGATACTAACCTTGAAAATTAAAAATTATAATTAATTAATAGATACTAACATCACGGGCTGAAATGTAAATATTTAATCAAATTTTGAGGATAAATTATAATATTTTGAAAGGGCAATTATGTAGCAATTAAGTTACTAACATCACTGGCTGAAATGTAAATATTTAATCAAATTTTGAGGGTAAATTATAATATTTTGAAAGGGCAATTATGTAGCAATTAAGTTTAAAATATTTGTATATGTAGCACAATGCAAAAGAAATTTCGGATATAACAAGATTTAGACTTTGTTTTTTAAGACTATCAATAATAGATTATATCGCTGATATGAGTCTATCATAGATAGATATTACTATATTTACAAACTTTTCAAAATGTTGTTATACAATTAATTATTATCCTTAAAAATGCTAGCCAACAAAGTTACTCTATTTTGACACTTAGGGACTAAATTGCAATCAAACCTAAGATTTAAAGACTAAATGTGTAATATTTTGAGATATTTTTTTCAATTTTACTTTTTATTTTTATTATTTATTTATTTAACCTTTATTTATTCATTTATTGTTTTTTCTCCCATGAATCTTTTCTTCCTCCTCCGAAAACTTCTCACTTCTCCACTTATGGCTGCCATATCCACCCCTTCTTCTTTTTTTTCCTCCTCCACTTTTTCTTTTCTTTTCCTTATTTTTCCTTTAGTCCTTTGTTCCATAAAAAGGTTGTCTTTTTTTTTTTTTCTTTTTTTCTAACCTGAACAAAGAAAGGAGAGAAAAAGTAGGGGAAGAAGAAAATAAGAAGAGGAAAGTAAGAGATGGAAAAAAGAAAAGAGAAAGAGCAAGTGACAATGGTGACAACCATGAGGGAGAAAGTTGGGAGGAGGGGAGAAACTGCACAGAATAAAAATAATAATAAATTATTTTTAAAACTTTTTAATATATTTTTTTAAATGAAAATAATAGAGTGTCACATCAATTTTATTATTATTCTTTTTATAAAAATTTTAAAAAAAAATTCTTAGGATTTAGGTCTAGTTTCTCTATTTGATTATTAAGTTTCAAAATGTTATACATATAGTCCTTGAGTTTTGATTTTAGTTTCAATTTAGTTTTTAAGTTTCAAAATCTTACAATTTTACTATTGAGATTTGAATTTTGTTTCAATTTGGTCCTAAGTTTCAAAATTTCACATTTCTAACTTCGATTTTTCATTAAAAATTCAATTTCAATCATTGACGTCAATGTCTATAAATTGATTAAAAATAATTATGAAGTAAATTTTTCTAATTTTATTTTAAAAGTGATGAAGAATAGTGAAACTTAATTAATTATAATTAAGGTAATTATTTAAAATTTATTAACATACATTAAGACTAAAGATGGAAAACGAGTATTTAATGAAAAATCAAGGTTAAAAATGTAAATATTGAAATTTAGAGACCAAATTAAAATAAAACTCAAATGTCAAGAGTAAAATTTAGAGACCAAATTAAAATAAAACTCAAATGTCAAGAGTAAAATTGTAACATTTTGAAACCTATGGACTAAATTAAAACCAAACTCAAAAAACTTAGAGACTAAATGTATAATATTTTAAAATCTAGGGACCAAATAGCAATTAGACCTAAGGACTAAAAAGGTCTTATTTTTTTCATAATAATTAATAAAGAAAACTGACAATGATGGCTAAATCTACCAAAACTTTGGTGACATGCAAAAGTATAATTTTTCTAATTTTAAATTAATTAAATAAATAAGAATAAGGGCTTGTTTGGATTCACTCAAGAAAAAAATATTTTTTGAAAAACTCATTTTTATTTAAATTCGTTTGATAAAAATTGTTCAAAATATACTCTAAAATCGATTTTGGTGGTTGTCAAACATTCTAAATTTTTTTTAAATGACTTATTTCTACACACTTGAAAATATATTCCAAACACACTCATGTAGACAAATTTTCAGTAATTAATGAAAACCAAAAAAAATATAAAAATTATTGAGTTGGATTGAATTAAATTAAATTACATAAAAATACTCAAAGAATAAAGAATATAACTAATATAAAATATGTTTTTTTTAAAAAATAATGTTAATATAATCACTAAAATTTTAATTTATTAAAATTAAGTTTAACTAGTTATAAATCCATGTTTATTATTATATGAAGTTCATATTCTTAGAGCAATTACATAAGATAAAGACATAAATGATTTATATTTATTGCATAATCAAACAAGATAAACTCTTATTTTTAAACATCTTACTTTGAGAGACATTTGTATATAGTGATTCAACCAAATCTTAAACTAAAAGTCTCCCTATTTTAACCTACTCTTTTTCCCCCTCTCTTTTCCAATATCCAAATTTGAACTGATTTCTTATGTTAGGCTTTGTGGATGTTTACATCACTTCCAAAACTTTGCATCCATTTTGCTTCTCTTTGGTCTCCAATTCCATGGTGTGAAATCAAATTAAAGTTTCTCCTTTCCCAAAAAAAGGTTTTGGTGGCTTGTCCCAAAGTAGAAAGACTTCTAGTAATATAGTGGACTTTGAGATGAAATCAACTGTTCTTAAATTTCTAATAAAGTGAATAGTGATACATCATACATGGGTTATATACATTTTGTCTTTTGTAAATTTTTTAATCATTTTTTTTTAAATATAAATTTTGGTTTAACTCCAAACTTGGAAACCCGTATTAAATTTTCACTTTAAAATTTTATTTTTATTAAAAATTAGATTTCTAAACTTTTGCAAGTGCTACAATCTTAGCTTTATATTTAATAAATAAGTGTTGCAAAAATAATATTACTCTCTAATATACTTTCATTTCTAAATATCAATTGTCAATATGCAATTAATAAATACAAAACATATATCAAGTACAGAATTAATGAAGTTTCAAAGGAAAATTGACAACATAGTTGTACTTTTGTTAAAATTTTAAAATTTGAAATATTTATTTAATTATATCAAACTTGTGCATTAATATACCTAATTTTGAGCAAAACTTGATTAGCTTTAAGAGGTTTTTACTCACTTTTTTCTAATTTAAATAATTCCCCATATTTTTCAATTTGATTATAATCAATTTATTTTAAAGTATCAATTTTATTTTTTATATATGTTTTCAATAAATTCATCATAATCAAATGTTAACACCTTATTAAAAATAAAAAAAAATAAAAAAAAAAAAAACGTTGTGAAACAAATGAGGAAGTAATATCATAATACTTCCTAGGAAAAAAACTTCAATCATAGCAAAATTTGATCAATCAGTACTTGAATTTATGAAATTATTAATTGCTGAAACACTTAAGAAATTGCAAATTACATAACAACCCTAAATTATAAGTGTCACACTCCAATCAAACCCTCTAATTAAAAATTGTTATTATCAAACTATATTCAAATACTTTATAGAGTCAGAACAAAATCGGATTAAACTATATAACGATTATATAAAATTTGAAGGTAAGATGATTTGCGTATTTTGCAATATTTAAAGGCTTAAGTGTAAAGAATTATCAATTTAAGGACGAAATCGATCCAACTAAGTTTTTGACGGTGTGAGAATAAACAAACCGATAATTTGAGAGTGGTTTTTACAAAGTTGTTACTATTATAGTTAACAATCAACACTATAGAAAACCTTTTCTAAATTCATATTACTCTACGAAGAAAAAATTGGAAAATGTTTAAATATTAGGAACAAAATTGAAAAAACAAAGCAAATATTTGTATTTTATATTAGCATTACCATTTAAGTTAACATTTCAAAATTTAAAACGTTACTATAATTTATAAATTTTTAAATCAAACTATTCCATCCATTTGAGTTCCACAAAATTGATATAAAGTGACACATAGAATATATTAGGTATGCAACTTTTGCTAAAGTATTTCCTTATGTCAAGTTAATTACATGAACAAAATACATGTAACCTTAAAAAACATGCATGTCAATTTCAAGAAAAGTTAACCTCAAACTTTATGAATTTGCAATTCGTATCACTATACCATGAATCTAATTTGAACAGGAGGTAACAAAGTGTAACTTTCAAATCTTTTTAAATCGTTTTGGAAAACAAAAGCTTATAATTTATAGAGTAGACAAATCACTAACTTCATAGTTTGTTACTATCTCATAAAATTATATATAAAGTTTTAAAAACTTAGTATAAAAGGCTTGAGATAATTTTATTTTAACACTTTTTTATTTACAAATTTGTCCCTCTTCAAAAATTATTTTACAAATGTTTGTTTGAACAAAATGTTTCTACAAATATGAAATTATTTTTCAAGCTTTAAATTTGAAAACAGGTTTGTCGTTTTTAGCATTCTTCAGATTTTGTCATGTGATTTGTAGAAATATTTTTAATACGACGAGTTTTACCATCATCATTGCAATATGGTTAATTCCAAAAGTGATTTTTTTGCCAAGCAGTTTGATTATTTTTTAAAAATTTAAACTTTTTCTTTGTCACACTAGGATGTTCAAAAGAGACAATTAAGTTTTGCTCAAAACCAGGTATATTGATATTTTTTATTCATTAAAAATTAAAAAGAGAAAAAAAATCTACACCAACCCAATCTAGATATTTCAGTCTAATAATTGTATAATTGTATAGATGGAAGGAATTTTCAACTTGTAAAATCAAATTACATTTGGGGATAAAGTAAAAGATATCAAAACATAATCACTTGTGATCACTCTACCAAACACTTCAAGAGTTAAAAAAATTAGGTTCTTACTCCTTGTAAACTGGAAAAAATTAGAATTTAGTCTCAAATATTATGAAAAAGTTATAATTTCTACTTTAGGAATTATTTATGAGAGTTTTATTAAACTATAGAGATTAAATTCGAATTTTAAACCATAAAAATTAAACTCAAACTTTTGTCAAATCATAGAACTAAAGGCGTGTTTAGAATATTTATTCAAGTGTTTAATTTAAAAAATAAGTCATTTTAAAAAAAATAGAGTATTTGACAACCACTCAAAATATATTTTGAAGTGTATTTTAAACTATTTTTATTAAAAAAAGTTTAAACAAAAATATATTTTTTAAAAATATATTTTTTTAATTCAATCCAAATAGTCCTAAATTTATAATTTAACAAATATATATATATATTATTGTCTCCGACTACTTAGAAAATTAATTCAAACACGTTAAAATGGTAAAGACAGAATCGAGATTGCCTTTGTTACCTGAAGGAGAGGGCGAGAAGGAAGGTAATGGCTGGAGAGAGATTTTGCATGGCTGAAACAAATGTTGCTGACGTCATCGCCAGACTCTGAACGTATAAATTTTGACTTAATGTTCCCCTGTCCAAATAAATTGCAATTCCTTTCCAACGTCAAATTAAATCTCCTGCCCTTTAAAAATTCTTTTACTATTTAATCCTTTATAAATATATAGAAAAAAAAATACACTTTTATTCTAGAAATTTGAGTTCGATAACATTTAACTTTGACATTTTAGTTAACCCTTCATGGTTTCTGGCTGTCACACTTATTTATTAAAAATTATATTTTGTAATCCTTTTAAATACATTTAATAGTTTAAAATTATTTAGCTAAAATATTTATAAATTTAATAAAATGTCACTATTTACCGGTGATACAACTAACTATCCGTGTTTATTAGTGATAGATAGTTACATTTTACTATACTTGTAGATATTTTCAACAACTTTATCATTTAAAATAACTATCGAATTTAATATCATTTTTGTTTTACTTCTTTTCCGCCACCTTCCTTCCCCCTCAATTTGAAATGTAGTGATCAAATCCCTTCAATTTTAGAGCTTCATTTCAAATCTAGGAAGAAGGGAGCTGCATGCAACGATAATGATAGAGAAAGAAGAAAGAAAAAGGAGAAAGAAATAAAGAAAAAAAATATTATTAATAAGCACGCGAAAGTTTTTAGAGAACACAATAACCAAAATTTATAAAAACAAGGACAAAATAAACCACAATTTTAAACCGAAAGGTGATAATTAATTGAAATTACTTACCCAAATAATCCACAAAGAAATCCATAGAAGAGTACCGACCATGTCATCTTTGGCCTTTTATTTCTGCAATGAAAAACGTAAAGAAAAAACTCACATTATATTAATTACAACGATCCCTTTCCATACAAAAACATGGAAAGAAGAACAGAAGAAAACCTTTCGAGAAAGAAGGCAAGAGGAAGCATGAAAAGAGATGCAAACAAGAAACGAAAAGCAATGAGGATCATCAAATTCATTCCATCATTAACAGCTAATTTGTAGAGAACATTAACTCCTGCATAAACCGATTGAACCAAAGCCATGAGAATGGCGGGTTTGGCAGCATGCAAGCCGTTGCACATTCTCCTCCCCGACTCCATTGCCAAACAAAACCCCTTAATTTTTAATTTTCTTTATTAATTATTTAGGAATTCCAAAAGGCTGTTTTTAATTGAGGTATACTTCCAAGTATTCAAGTGTGTGTATTTATTGACAAGAATTATGAAGAAGAAACATTGAACACTTTACCAAAAATGGATGACATCATTGCTTTTGCAATGCCTGGCATGTAATAAAGTGTTGTTTGAGGTGCCCTTTCCCTGCCTTTTCTTCTAGATTTCTCCCTTTCACAATTTTAACACTATTTCCAAATTAGTTATCAATCCCTCCCCAACTCTTACCAATACATTTATTTATTTATTAATAATTCAGAATAAAAGTTTGTATCCATGTAATAGGCAATACAAATTTACTTGGGCTAAAAAAACAGTTTTTCCTTTTTATTTATTTTTATAATAATAATTGAGGTGGGAATTTTGATATTTTAGGTTTATAAAAGAGAAATTATTATAAGTAAAAATATATCAAACAATTTACAAATATAAAAAAAATTTCATTTTACTGCAATAAGCTATTATCGCTTGAGTTTGCAAATATACAAATTTTTTCTATATTTGTAAATAATTTGACTTATTTTGCTATTTTTGAAAACAACTCTTTATAAAATGTATTTACCATCTAACTACTTGAAACTTCATTAATTGGAAATAAATAGTATTTCGTAGATGAGAAAAGAGAATATGCATATATATTACTTTGGTATTTGAACTTAACTTTAAGTTAATTAAAATAATTACGATGTGATTTTTTAAATTAATTTTAAGGGATGGAAATGAGTGAAACCTAATTTAATTATAGTTAATATAATTCTGTAAATTAATTTATAGATATTAATACAAAGGATTGAAACCAAGTATTTAAGTGAAAAATCAAATTTAAAAGTGTAATTTTAAAACTTTAGGGACTAAATTGAAATAAGACTCAAAACTCAAGAGGTAAAAATGTAGCATTTTGAAATATCAGGACCAACAGAAATTAAACTTAAAACTCATGGATAAAAGTATAAGATTTTGAAATTTAGGGACCAAATAAAAACTAAACCCAAAACTTAGGGAAAAAAACCGCTTTTTCCAAATAAAAAAAAAATATAACATTGATATTATTGTCAAAAAGTTTATAAGAAAGAAAGGAGGAATATTATCATTCAAATGAAAAGATAAATAAAAAAAAAAAAAAAGAACTAGGAAGAATAAGACAAGGAAAAATTGTGGGAAAAAAAGAAAAAAAAAAAGTTTAACACATGCCACCATAAGAATGGGCTATGTATTGTTGGTTAGCAAGAGTGGTTGTCGCCCAAAACGCCCCAATTTTAGGTCTCTCAACTTTCATAAAAGTAACAATTAGTCACCTAACTTAGGTTGTAATGATATAGTTTATGTATTTTTCATTTATCTAAAAAGATTGAATCCCAATGCTGAAGCGTAAGATCGCTTTTGTTTTTGAATTGGGAAGGAAAAACCTAATTGATTTTTAAAAAATAAGGCTAAACATATTGTAATACAGAATTTAAAAAATATCTTTTAGGAATGATGAGGATTCTTTTGTATTACTTGGAGTTTTTTAAAACAAAAACTCCAAGGTTCGTGAACACCACCGTTAAGCAACCCTACTATGACTCAGGAGGATAAATGAGACGGTGGGATCCTTTTTTGTTCTAGGGAATTGAAGAATTTTGAGAGAACATTTTAAAGACAATTTTAGACAAAAGAAAACATATGACTTTTTGTTTACCATGAGTTTCTTGTATCTCTATATCGTTATATAAGGATGAGAACTAACCCTAATCCCTAATTATTATTTATTAAATATAATTATATCAAATTTAAATATAATATAATATATATATATATATATATATATATATATATATATATATAAATAATATTAATTAATTAATTAATTAACAAATAAACATCACATATTTATTCATAATGCATTTAAATCATATAAAAATGCATATTTTTCTCTTAAGCTATAGTTTTAATATGAATCTAATTCATATTTATTAATATTTAAATATCATTCAAATAACAATCTCTCATATTATATTGTCTCAATTATAAATTACATTTATAATTAACTATATACTATAATATTTCATAATACATTTTACTTTTGTTTCAAAAAATAATAATAATAATAATACATTAAACACTTTATATTAATCTTTATCAATATAAAATTCTCTTAAATAATTTGAACAATTCAAATCATTCTAAAATTTAATGATTTTTGTTTTACCCTTAGTGAGCATGCAGAGGGACCTAATGGACCTATAGATTAAAAGTTTTAATGGTTCGAAATTAATTAAACTCTTTAATTAATTTAATTAATATTTATTACTTGTAGGTCATTTCATTAAAGACCCACAACTGCACTATTTGCATTTTAGATATATTTTTGTGTTCATGGATATAACCAATCATCAATAAGTCAGCTCTTTACAAACTGCTTATAATTATAAGTTGGTCAAAATTACCGTTTCACCCCTATAATTACTTCTTTCTCCTTAAATCCCACTGATCCTCTAATGTACAACATGTTTATGGTCCTACCATAAACAAATCCCTCTCGGGCCAATGAAAGGGAAGGGACTCCTTGTTCAAGACTTGGATTCAACACTTAAGAGAGCAGTTTATCTACTTTTTCTAGAAGAAGTGAACATCTTGTGAGGTTACATTCCCATCTCCCTACGCAAATAGATCCCAAAATGGTAGACTTATTAAGTCGGCAACACATGCCACTCTCACCCATACAAATCAAAGGATTGTCCTCATAGACAGGAGACCATAACTCAATCAGAATTAAGTTCGAGTTACTTATGGTCATCCTTATAAAAAGATAATCTCTTTAATGAATGGTGTTATAAAAAGAGATTAATCATTTTGTGGTCCGGTCTTATATAAACTTTTTATACAGGATACCCCCACTCACATGACTCTACATGAATGATTTGGATCAAATCGTTTGTAACAGTTACAATTCTTGTAAAAATTACAAAGTGGGTCGTATCCAAGTGTTACCAAGATAAGGTTAACCTTATCCATGTACTACAGACCTTTTAGGTTATTACTTGAACAAAATCCATTTGTATGTCTACTACATATTGTTCAAGCTACATATAATAACTTTGGATCTTAATTTATTGGATCGAGCAAAATACAATCTAAATATCAATTAAAATACCTCTTATTTTATTAAATAAATAATTTGTCTTTACATAAAATACAAACTACGAGACCAACAAGATTTTTGGTACCAATCCTAACAATGTCAATTTAGTCCCTATCTTTAGTATGTATTAACTTCGTCTTTGTACTTTGAATTTGTTAACGATTTAATCTCTAACGTGAAAATTAAGCACGGTTCAAATTTAATAGGAGAATCCAATGAGCGTTGTTAACTAATAAAAACTGACATTTGATTTTAATAAAATAAAATATAAAAAAACAGTTACAAATTTAATAGTATATGAATAAATTGTTATAAAAGTAAAAGTACAAAAAAATAAATTGTTAATAAAATGAAATAGAGACTAAATGGTTAGATACTTTTACCAAAGTGTTTTTAACCATATATATAACTTTGGCCCTAATGAGTAATTTACATCGTCAACCTAATCATATAAATTTGTAATTTCAAATAGCTTTGACATCTTTATCAAAGATTCTAACTCTTCACCCATTTTTTTATTACAACAAGTGGGTATAAATATTTAAACTTCTAATTTCGAATAAAGTATTACATCTCAATTACTGTTGTTATAAAGTTTAAACTTAGAAACCTAGATTTAACGTTGTCATTTTTTAAATCTCAAATTTGAACCTTATAATGGGTATGCATATTACTCTCTCTCTCTTTAACCATACGTGAGGATATGACAATAAAATATTGTTGATTATAATAGAAGCATGGATTAAAGTTTTAACTAAAATATTTGAATATTTTCTCATGATATCTTTTTATTCTAATTTTTAGTCAAGGAAGGTAAGGACAAATAGCTCAAAAATCTTTAAAATATATTGTCAAAACTAGAAAGTAGAAATTCTAAATATTCATTCGTTTGTTTATAAAACTTACTGAAACGGTTACTACTTCATACCGTTTACATATTAAACTGATGGTCCGCAAACAGCTGCTTCATGAATCAAATTCAACACATATCTTACTTGTTTTGAAATACCTTTAGGATCTTAATTAAGAAATTAAGTACATATTTATAGGACTAATCTAAAACTTAGATAAATGAAGTTTTTTAAAAGGATGACAAATCCTTTCTCATCCTACCAAATAAAATTTATAAATTCCAGACACAAACTAAAATAATATTAATAGTTGGTTGGATCGATCAACCAAGGAGTACTTGTGTTTTCCTTTAATTGTGATTCAAGTCTCTTAAAGTAATTGATAACTTGTAGAAATACAAGTGATTGTAGTCTTTATTTAGAATAATTAGGATAATTCATAAGAAAATGCACTAACTTGAAAAAAAAAATGATGCAAAAAGATCAACTCTGTCGATCAGTTGTTTACAAAATCTTTTATCTTGAAAACTATAAGATTTGCACCTCTAGACGCAAGATTTCGATGAAAAAAGCTGAAAATAGCAAAAAGGAGATTAAAGATGTTGTCATTGGGCAAAGTCGAGATCATATCAACTAGTTAGCTTGCACGTCGAAGGACCAGGAGTTGAAGTGAAACATGAAGAAAAGGACGCGATGAATGCATGGGCGGTAACTGTCGTGTCAAAATGCAAGTAGATGGCTGATTTGACAAGGTCATGATGTGAAGAAGTCTGCACAGCAGAGCATGAAATTAAATGCGAAGGTGTCAGACAATTATGCGAACCTCCTTTTGGATGCCTATATATAGCACACAATGCCTCAACTCCAAACATTGAATTTTCAGAGAACTGGTCAAAGCTATAATGAATTTTCTTTCAACTCCATCATCATCTTCAACCTCTCGAGCTTTTCTTTGAGGAACTCTAAGTGAGAGCTTAGATTCTCCTCTCTGAAAGTGAGAGCACATCACTATCTTCTTGTACAATTACTTCAGAGCAGCCACCATCAAAGCCTAAGGGAGCAAGACATTGCAACCAGTGGCTTGACATACTTGTTTCTCAATTCACTTCATTTACTTTTCATTCCAATTTGTACTAAGACCTTGAGATTGAAAAACTCATTAATCTTTGATATAAATCAGATTCTTCATCTCTTTCATTCATCCGTGTGTTTCTTATGATTCATTATGTCTAGCTGAATTCTTGATGGGTTGAGTGGATTAAACTAACATTTTAGCAAGTTTTGCATAAGTCTGAGTTCATCTTGTTTAATGTGTGCTTAAAACCTTACTTGAATCCATTGAACAAATAGATTTACCTAGGAATAATTAACTGCTTGAGAGAATAAGTGATTGTGAAATTCGTTAAACAAGAAAAGAAATAGCTTTAGAAATAAAGCTAGTCTTTTGTCTATAAGGTAACTTTATATCATGTATCTTATAAATAAGATAAATGTGGCATGGAAACACTAAGAGGTGAGTTCTCAATTTGTGAGTTAAAGACATCAACACCTGTTTATGCATCACTAAGAAAAATGTTATTGAATTCCCTCAACCCCACTTCCTCCATTGAGTTTCCTTCTCATCAATGCATGTTGCTTGATTATAATTGCACTTATCAGTCACACTATCACCACGCTTGATGCATCGTCACTTCACATACCTCCTACCTCACTATCATTCACACTCACCATCATCTGTAAGTACTCTATTTCATAGTAAATATAGAATTACCCAATGCATCATTTCGTACCCATTGCATAAAGTCAATTAAGTTCAAGCATAATATTATCACAAGTCCCTGAGATCGACTATGGACTCACCAGGAACCCTCTTTAGACTTACACTTGGGTTTGATAGGGAAAACTTGCATTTAATACTAGATCTTTCAACTCAATTTTAATGAGCACGTCATAAGGCTAATACAAAAATATTCATGCATACAAAACCCAACAATTTTTTGGGGCCGTTGCCGGGGACTTGTTAGACTAATCATTATTTAATTTTTGTTGATTTTTTTAGAATTTTGATCACTGATGTACTGCGGGTTTAGCCGAAAATGTTGTGAGACAGTATATGAGCAAAGACAAATAGCCAGAGTTCGTATTTGACCTAAAGATTGAGAGAACTTTTCAGAAAAAGAACAAGGAGAATCAATAAAGAAGACAGTGAAATAAAGACAAGAAAATGGCAGATCAGCAGAACAATCCTATGCTACCAAATGTTGCAAACAATGCAACCAACAATGCAACAATCAATGCATTGGCACAGGCACAAGCACAAGTTCAAGCCTATCTGATACTCCTCGTGCACGACAAAAATAGGCTTATCAAGGATTACGTATCACTTAACCTATATGACTTTTCACTTGGGATTATGTGTCCAACATTCTGAGTAAGGGTGTACAAGGGTTGGATTGGGGGCATTTTTTTGGATTAACTCAAATTTTTGGGTTGGTCGGGTTGGCTACTCGAATAAATCGAATAGGGTACCCAACCCAAACCTTAAAATTCAGTTTGGGTTGGGTGGGGTTGTTGGGTTGTGTGTGTTTTTTTTCTTTTCTCCGTATTTTTTGGTAAAACACATTGGCATAAGGGATTAGAAGAACAAAACGTTAGCCTTGTCTCAGGCATTATATATTGACAAGATGCTTATCAGGTATTCGATGCACAATTCCAAGAGGGGTTTATTTCCTTCTCGACATTGAATTGTATTGTCTAAGGAACCATGTCCTAAGACTTCTTAAGAGGTTGAGAAAATGAGATGGATTCCCTATGCATCAGCTGTTGGTAGCTTAATGTATGTCATGTTGTGTATAAGGCCTAACATTTGCTATGCAGTTGGGATTGTCAGTAGATATCAGTCCAATCCAGGATTTGATCACTGGATTGCAGTTAAAACCATCCTCAAGTATCTTCGGAAAACGAGAAACTACATGCTTGTGTATGGGGCTAAGAATTTGATCCTTACAGGGTACATAGACTCTGATTTTCAGACTAATAAAGATTCTAGAAAATCCACATCAGGATTAGTGTTTATTCTTAACGGAGGGGCTATAGTTTGGCGAAGCACAAAGCAAGGTTGCATTGCTGACTTTACCATAGAGGCAAATTATGTAGTTGCTTGTGAAGCTGCTAAAGAGGTTGTCTGGCCTAGAAAGTTTTTGACAGACTTGGAAGTTGTTCCAAACATGTCAATGCCCATCACACTTTATTGTGATAATTGTGGTGCTGTGGAAATTTCCAAGGAGCTTAGAAAGCATATCGAGTGCAAGTATTATTTGATATGGGAGATTGTGCAACGAGGAGACTTGATCATCACACAGATTGCTTTGAAACACAATGTTGCTGATCCATTTACAAAGGCTCTCACGACGAAAGTGTTTGAGGGTCACCTGGAGAGTTTGGGTCTATGGGACATGCCACATCTAGTCTAAGATAAGTGGGAGATGGGTATAAAGTTATGCCCTAGTTTATATGTATTGTGTATTGTACACCTCATTAACTTTAGGACAATTGGGAGATTGTTGAGACTAGTATGTCCTAAATCTCTTCAGTTTTGTAGTTTTATAAATTGTAAATACAGTTTATTTATTGAATAAAATAAGAAGCTATTTTATTTATCTTTTGCATTAACTCAATCCAATAAACTAAGATTCATGGTTATTTTATGTAAACTTGAACATATATGTGGTTGACATACGAGGTTAGATTATATTTAAGTAATAACTAAAAAGTCTGTAGTATAGGAATAAGGTCGATTGCCTTATTCTGGTAAAGCTACGGATACAACCACTTTGTAATTGTTACAAAAAGTTGTAAAGTGTTACGGACAATTTGATCCTAATCATTCATATGGAGACATGTGAGTGGGGTACTATACAATGAGTATGTATAAGATTGAACCCGTTAATTGTAGAAATTAACATTTCATAGGTAGGTAACTCGACTTGAATCCTGAGTGAGTTACGAACTCTTGTCTATAAGGACAATCTTTTAATCTGTATGGGTGAAGTGACCAAATTGCCGACTTAATATGCCTACCATTTTGGGATTTGTCTAATTAAGGAGCTGGGAACATATTTTCATAAGATGGAACTGATTAATCTCATATCATTGGAGCTTCTAACTATAGGTTCATAAGGTCCTCTTGCTTGCTCACTAAGGATTTGTATAAAAATAAAACATTTTGGTTAATTTGAAACGTTCAAAGTAATAAAGGAGTTAATTGTCTGTGATACAATTAGTATGATGTTTATGGATACATTATAATATAAAGTTTATTTTGAATGAGATTCAAAATTTGTACTTTTGTTATAAGAGATATGAATACTTAAATAAGATTTAAATATTAATTATATGAATAAGATTCATATACAAACAATAGGTTAAAATGAATATGAATGAGATTCATATTAAAACTATAGATTATGTGAGACAGAGAAGGTTATTTGAATATGATTCAAATTTAAATTAAACATGAGATAATCAATTAATTAATTGTTAATTAATTAATTTTATGGCTGTTTTCAAATATAACAAAAGGAACCAAAATATTTACAAATATAGCAAAATTTCACTGTCTATCTGCGATAGATCGCGATAGACTACTATCTGTGTCACACTGTGTATTTTGCTATTAGTTGTAAATATTTTCAGCAATTTTGTCATTTAAGATAATTTTCCTTAATTTTATTTAATTATATTTATTAAATATGATTTAATATATTATAACTAAATTAATTTTAATTTTAATTAATAATTATATTATTAATTAAAATAACTCCCACTGTGGGAGTTATTTTCTATTCTCTCCCTCATAGCATTTCTAGTAAAAGAAGAGAGGGGAGTTACAAAAGAGGAAGGAATAAAGAAAAATTCTGTGAGAAATTAAAAACGCTCTCCCTCTAAAAAATTCTCTCTTCCTCTCAAGAACACTTCCCTTACCAAAATCCCTAGAGCGCCCACAACTTCTCTATTGGTTCTTCCTAGAGAATAGCAAGGTAATTTTGTGGTGGTATTCCAAAGAATAATTACCATTTCGTTGGAGAAGGTTACATTCCGGTTCATGATTTGTATTAGGAGAACTTTCATTTCCAACTTTGAAGACGGTCTTCAAAGGTAGGAAAGTTCTAATCCTTTATTCTTCTCAAATAGCATGCTAGAGTTTATGTTTATCCAAATTGTATGTCTCCATGTTTTGTGTTTCTTAAAACAAATTTAATGGCACAAGGCGATCACTCGCTTCTGTTGGGAATTCGATTCCTTCACTATAGAATTACAATTACATAATGGCAGTCAACGACTAAACTATGAACCAAACTCTCTAAAACCTCAAGTCCTGGCATCCTGGGCATTCAACTTAGTCCTAAAAATTTAAAACATTTTAAGTAAGTAGTTTAAATCAAATAAATCAATAATAAAAAATTAAAAATAAATTAAAACAAATTTGCTTAAGATATCAATTTATGTATTTGTCCCTTGGGATTTCTGTATATATGTTGTTGAGATGAGATTACTAACTTCTTAAAGCGTTCCCATGCAATGTCCATTCCTTCATTAGGACCCTATTTTAAAGTAACAATCTCTCATTCTTTGTTGGTGAAAATATTTAAGCAAAAACTTATCTAATAGCACATTCCATATAGTGATTGAATATGGAGGAAAATATTCAAGTCAAGCCTTTGCATCTCCCCTGTGTTGTTTGCTAGAATGATGCTCACGATTATGAGGATTAGAATGATTTAAGCACAAGATCTCTCTTCAAAAGCCCAAGTATAAACTTCTAAAGAGTAATTTACTTGGTAAGTACCAAGGTTGAACTCATGGATTTGTAATTCAAACTAACCTACTTATGTTGTTTCTCCTTGATTTTTAGTAGATTCAACTCAAATTCATACATTGAGTAAATTTGCATACTGAAAGATGTGAAGAAAATGAAATAAAACAAATTGTGAAATTGTTTAATACGCATGGGTAGAAGATTTTAGGATGTGTGTGTAAGGAAGATGCTTAGATGAAAGAAATAGAGTTGAGATGATTGCCATTATTCCTTTGAACAAACACAAGAGTTTCAGTTTGTATTTGAATGAAGGGTTGTCTTTATCCCCACTTTGATTAATGAAATTCACAATTCTTTACTCTCTTACGCAGTTAATTGTTGCTACTTGATTTAATAGGCCAAATGAAACCAAGATATATATATATATATATATATATATATATATATATATATATATATATATATGAACACATTAACAAAATTGAACCTACAACCAAGTTATATTCGGCAGAATGATGGAATATTCCCCTCAACTCCTAGAAGTTTAGCTACTCATGAATAATGATGAAGTAAAAGTGGAGATGAAGAGTGAGATGAAATTCATGATGTATTAGAGAATGAAATAGTACCTATAAAAGTGTTTGACTTATTGAGATTTATGCCCTAAAGTCTCGTAATTAATTAGTTAATTAATTTAATATGCAATATTAAATTATCAATTACTAGTAAAAATCCAAGGTTATTATATATAGTCTTAAATAATATGTAATTGACATACGAGTGGATCGCATGTTCAAGAAATAACTTAAAGGTCAATAGTATATAGATAAGGTTGAATGCCTTATCCTTATGACAATATGAAAACAACCCACTTTTGTAATAGTTACAAATGATTTGATTTAAATCGTTCATGTAGAGACATGTGAGTGAGGATATCTTATACAAAGAGTTTGTATAAGACCGGACTGCAAAATAATTAATCTCTCCTTTTAAATCCGTTAATTGATAAGATTAATATTTCAAATAATGATCATGTGTGATTCGATCTTAATCTTGAGTGATTTATGACCCTTGTCTATGAGGTCAGTTCTTTCATTTGCACAAGTGAGAGTGACCCGAGTTGTCGACTAAATAAACTTACCATTTTGGGTACTTAACTAAGTAGGGAGTTGAGAACATAACTTCACAAGATGGAATTTGCCCTTCATAGGGTAAGTAGATGAGTAGTTCCCTTAAATGCTGATTTCGGGTCTTGAACAAGGAACCCCACCCTTTCATTTACCTAAGGGACTTAGTTTATGGTTGGACCATAAATAAATTGTTCATTAGAGGTATTAGTGGTACTTAAGGAAAAGAGGTAATTATAGGGGTAAAATAAACATTTAACCCAACTGTAATTATGAACAACTCATGAAGGATCGACTTGCTTATATTGATTATATCCATGGACACAACCTGTCCTACAGTGTATAATACTTCAACTATGGGTCTATAGTGGTTTGCTTAGTAGTTAATGAATGAAAGTTAATTTAATTAAAGAGTTTAATTAATTAATCTTGGATCATTGAAGCTTATAATTTGTAGGTCCATAAAGTTCCCTTGCTAGCTCACCACTAACCAACAAGGATCAAATATGTTGAAAGGAAACTTTAAAATTTTCAAATTTATGAGGGAAAATGTTAATTGTATTGGATACAGTTAAATACATGTTTTATTATAAAGTTTATTTGAAATAGATTCAAATTATAACTTTATAATATGGAGAATTAATTTATTTGAACGAGACTCAAATAAATAAAATATTTAATTTGAATAAGATTGAATTAAATAAATTATGGGAGAATGGTTCTCTAAAAATTCTTCTTCCTCATTCTCTCTCATCTTTTAGGAGCGGACCAAATCTTTCCTAGAGAAGTTCTCATGGAAAAGGAAAATTTCAGGAAGAAGACTGCTAGTTAGAGGAGTAAATTTGCTGCATTTATAGATTAACAAAGATATGCTATTTAAGATTTGTTGCATTTGTAATTTGGCAAAGTAAACCAATTTACTTGTATCGTTAATTATTAAAAACCCCTTTGCTAAAGAAACAGAGAAGATCGAAACCAAACCAAAGGTCAGGCTTGACTCAAGTGTTCACCTCTAGTGACGTCCATGACTACCGTCTTCATCAAAACCTCAAATCCTTTCCTCGAAGCCTTCACCAAAGCCTTCTCATCCCAAATTAATCTCCAATAACCTTCATTGAAGCCTTCTCATCGTCGGATTCGAGTATCGAGTGGGTTGATTGACCCAAATGGGGCAAGTTTGTGGAGCTTATTGTGGAGGAATCCATGAGGACTTCGAAGAATCGGGAGGCTCTGAGTATGCGCTGAATCAAGCTGACACAAATTGATATGTAATGGTGCACATTCTAAGCGAGGGTTGGGCTAGCCCTCTCACCGGATTCATGAGAGAATTTGAGTTCCTCATTCATTTGAAGGAAAAAACAGACAATGTTGGAGGAGAGAGGAAGTGAAAAAGAAGGGAGAGATGTGGAAATGGAAGCTTTGAAGTGAGAGAAAATTAACTCTAACACATCAACCCAATTTTTGCCAATAAACTAACCAAAAACTTAACCAAGAGGATTATTTTTGAGCTTTTTAAAAAGTATAGAGACTGAAATGGGATATTTATCATAATGTAGGAACCTAAATAGAACTAATATGAAAGCATAAGGACATAAATAACATTTTAACCATTTATTTTTTAAATAGTTAAAACATTATAATTGTTTGTGTGTGGAACTTGGAGAGGAGAGAGAAATTAAGTCCATCCTAATCATTGATTTTTTTGAAATGGTACTTTTATCCGAAACCAAAACATAAATGGGCCATATCTTAGAATAACCCGTTTCTAAGGGTTCCATTTTCAGTTTCCTCCCCAGCTCCTATGCCGATTGCGATTTCCCTTCCCTCAGCCTTCGACAACCGACAGCGTCCTCTGCAGAGTCTTTTGTTATTTTGCTCCCTTACCGTCAATTTCCTCCAGTCCGTCGATATCCCTCACGACGTCTCTCTCATCCAATCGGTCGATTTTCAGTGGCAATGGGTCATAACTCCAAAGGTAAGTCTTCACTCTTCCGTCTCTCTCGTCTCCCTGAACGTCTTTTCTCTGTTTTTTTTTTTTTAATTTTTTAATTTTTTTAATTTTAGATCTTCATTTCTGATATCTCACATTTCGCGCCTCAGGCTTAGCTACTCTTCAGTGTGAGGTATGTAAAATTGTAACTCCAATGTAAAAGACGTTTATGTGTTTATATGTGTTTACCTGTTGGTGGCTGTTTTATAAATTTTATGAGATTTTAGTTGTTAATTTGTAGATAAATTTAAGTATTTTAGATTATTGAGGAAAAATAAAATAACAACCTGTGACCCAACCCAACCGGAATTTGAAGTGTTGGGTTGGTGATCTCTTCGGATCATTCGGGTAGCCAATAGGTTGGTCCAAAAACTTCCTCAACCCAACCTATGTACACCTATTTGCTCTTAGATTTGGATTATATGCACAACTTTTTTCTAATTTTAAAAGCTAACCTGCAGGTTTGAGTACGTCAGCAAATGATTAATCTTTTCCTGAGTGGCAACTCTTCCTGAGTCATGCCTGCTATAAAAAAGGTAGTCCAAAGTCTTATTTCCGTTATTATTGTTATTATTTTTTTTCATACGAAGTCTGTAGTTTTATTGTTTTTTTGTTAATTGATCTTTGCTTATGTCTAGTGTCTCTTGTTCCATTCCTATTCATGTCATAGAGAATAGAAGGCGATCTTAAATATCTTATTACCAGTTTACTTTTGCATCTTCTATTCTTGGTTTAGCTTGAAGTCGACATATAGTAGAGTACATACTCTCTATAATATGTTCATGGGCTTATGGTCCCCTGCCTTAGCTAATGGTGTCTGTAATGATTCACTATCATTGGTTTAGTTGGGAAAATTTGTCTTTTTGAAGAAATTTATGCATCATGAAGTAGATGAATTTGTTATATACAATTGATCCTAGATGTCTATACCGCATTTATCTTGTTTTTATTATTTTCTGTTCATATTTCATTAAATATACATTAAATAGTCTTTTATAACTGAGACTTGAAGATTCTTATCTGGCTTTGTTAACTGAGGTTGTGTTCTGAGATTCATGTATTTCCATGGCCTTTAAATATTATAAGCAGGAATAGTAAGTAGTAGTGATAAAAATACTAAACGAATGTTCAAGTAGGGCAGGATGTTGTAGATAGACAACAGTATCTATAAAAGTCACTCACAGGATAGAAGGGTGAAGGTTGGATCCATAAAAAACTTTAATCTAGGTTTTATTTGTTTTTCTTTTCTTCAATCTGGTCATATTGTTTTGGATATTTCCTTGTTAAGTTAGCCTGTAAGGTTTAGAGATTTGCGACTTTTTTCCCTTCATTTTTTGGTTATTTTATTGCCTAAAAACTAAGTCAAGTTCTCACTCATGCCGTTTCCCATTTGATTAGAATTCTGAATGCAGTCGGATTGGGAATGTTTTCCACAAGTTGATGAGGCAGATTGGAAATCCAGTTGATTTTGAACTTCCTGATTGGTTTAGCAAATGGAAGCCTATGCCATATACCTTCATTAGGCGTAGTATCCTTTACTACTTTTTTTCTTATTTCTCCTTTGAACTGTGTACACTTTTTTCTTTCTTTTTGAAGTGTGTACTAATTTGTATACCTTGGACATTTTCTTATTGAAGTACCTTTGATTAACAGAATTTGCTTACCTTGGACACAGTAAACTTGTAAAGTAGCCCAGGGAGGAGGGAACTTCTCCTTTGATAGGTCTCACATTTTTCCTTGTTATAGGTTGTAACTTAAGGGCAGAGTATGGAAAGATTAGCAAATAATGCGATTAACCATTTCACTACATTGTTATTGGCTGAAAGCATGTATTGCATTTTATTTGTCTGGATCCCGTGAAATGTGTTATATTTACTATATATCTTTGATTTTTCTTATCTCTTTTTCTCTCCATTATCTTCTGTTTGTTGATGTTGACAAATGTTAAGATGTCTACCTCACAAAGAAATTTAAAAGACGGGTTGAGGATGATGGGATATTTTGCTCCTGTAGCCCTACACCGGGATCTCCTGGTGTCTGCGATAAAGATTGCCATTGTGGGTAAGCAATTTGCCCTTAAGGTGCTTTGGTACCATGGCTGATAGAATTCTTTTTTGTATTTTTGTGTTTTCCTTTTCTTCATCCGTAACTTTAGAAAATTTAGCTTGTAAATTACTGCCCAATCAACCAATATAATTTGGGGTGTATTGCTTTTTTTTTTTTTTTTTTTTTTTTTTTGGTGGG